>JARHVA010001717.1:2945000-3160875 GCA_037957365.1 Torreya grandis
GCATGCATAAGGCATTATTAACCTTATCCAAGCATTTAATAATAAAGAATGACAAGTTTTTCATTACACAGAAGAATAAGCAACAAATAAGAAAGTAAAAACTATAAATACTACTATTTATACACATTTATTTAAACCAAAGCTTGAATTGGCATGGAAAGTTCATAACACATTTACACTATAGTTAGTATACCTTGAGTAACTTGACAAGACAAATTTATTAGAAATTTAAACATTAGATGAATTTTAAAATGATGAATCCATCCTAAAATGCCTTTGGGCATATGAGGAAATCCATTCCTTATATAATTAAAATAGGTTTCCTCACACAACTACCAACTAGACATACTTTGAAGGAAGTGAAGACGTTAATGTCCATATCTACGAAGATGGTCCAATTATTATTATTACAACATATATGGAACAAAAATTGACTCTAATTAATGAAGACACATTATAATATCATTTTGTAATATATAAAGATCCTAAACCTATATTATTAGTATTTATACTATATAAATATGAGGGAAGGTAATTTGACAATTTATATATGACTAATTAGAAATATTTGCATGGGCTTACTCAAATATGCTAGGAATTGATCCCAAAATTACATTATATAATATTTAAATGAAAAAAGGGTACAAAAAAATATTATTAAAATCCATCTAAAATTTATATTATTCATAAATAAATAAATAATTAATATGTAGGATTTATTCGATCTATTGATTATCTCAAGTGAGTTTAAAATATATTACCAGTTATAAACACCAATGGGAAGATTCAGTATTGTACAATTATTGAGACTTGAATAAATATATTCCTAAAGAAAAAGTTTCATTATCAAATATTGAGTTGATTTTTTATTCTATGATTGGTTATGAGATGTTATTATTCATAGATGAGTTCTCAAGATACAAACAAATCAAAATCAATCTAGAAGATGAAAAGAGAGTTTCATTTATTATAGTTTGAGTAAAACTTTGTTATGTATTCATGAAGTTTGGATTAAAAAATTTTGGGGCTAATTATCACTGAGCCATGACAACTATTTTTTTGATTAAATACATTTTAAAATGGAGGAATATGTGAATGATTTAATTGAAAAATAAAAACAACAATAATATCATGCTTTATATTTAAATAAAAAATAAAGGTTACAAAAATATAATGTGAACTTAAACCCATTTTAATGTTTATTTGAGTTATCTTTAGGGAAATTATTGGGCTACATAACATCTAGTGAGGGATTGAGATATATTAAAACAAGTCAAATACATTTTAGACATGCTTCCACTAAAAGTATTATCACAATTGTGATCATTAATAGGAAAAATACATGCAATGAGACATTATGTATCCTAATTAACAAATAATACACAACCCTTCACATGATTACTCATGAAAGATACAAAGTTTGAATGTGAATTAAAATGTCAGCAAAGTCTTGATGCAATAAAAGTATATTTAATTAATCTAATTATTATCATGCCTCCAACACGGATAGACCTTTAATATTATACATCTCACATAAAAATAATTATTTAGGAGCTTTATAGGCACAACAAAATGATGATCATAAAGAGAGGAACTTGTTGATTATGATAAAAATTACACTACTATGGAAGAGCTATGTTTATCCCTCATTTTTATTATACATAAATTGTGACACTATATGCTCAATAATGAAACACAAGTTATTAAAAAAGTTGATCCAATCAAATTAATTATTTAAAAGACATAATTATCAAGAAACATAGCTAAATGGGTAAATGGAATTTTATCTAAAATTTGTATTTCAGAAATTCATAAAAAAATAAGTTATTGTAGAAAAAGTACCTATAATCCCATGACTAGACACATTTCCAATTAATGATGATTTTTAAGATGAATTTTATTCATATCATAAATATTATGAATTTTTTACCATGTAATTTGATGAATCTAAATGTTTCATAGGAAATGGCACCAATATAGTCTTCATTGCACCTTAGAGGAAACCTATGACATTTGCATATTGTTTTTTTTTCATGTACAAATAAATAGCTATTGCGATGTGAATCTTGCACCTAATTGATCTCTAATATCGATTCAATGCAATAATGGGAACATCTTCAATGTTACATCATGATTCCTCACTAAGAAAACTTACTTGATTATCTATGGATATTTATAGTTGGCAATTTGATTTGTTTATTATTTACCTAAATTATGAGTTATATACTGATATGAGATAGTTGAATATTGCTTAGATTATATGATGCAATTACTATGAATTAGTTGTAATGTATATTCTTTACATTTTAATCATGTTGACTTGTTATTTAGTAGTATTTTATGATATACATGTCATGGTATTATGGACTAACTACATGTTTGTTGTCAGTTTGACGTAGGAGAGACACATCCCTTAGAGCATGATGGAGGGAGAGAATCATTAGAGAAGGTGATATATATGGAATTGTTCGGGGATGATAGAGAAATGGCTATAATTTTTCACACACCACATTAAATAGTACATACTAGATGCATAGTAGAAGTTAGTATGTTTCTGATGGTTAGTTATATTTAGAATTATCTATGAATGGTTATTGCTAGTACTTATTGATGATTGTCCATTTTTAGATGATTGAATATGTGTGTTAGTTTAGTTTAATTTATGTTTATGAGAAACTAACCTTTTAATATTTGTGTTGTGGTTGCTATAAGTTTAGTTTGGAATAATAATGAGTGTAATACATTTTTTGATTAAAGGAATATTAATGACTTGTTGATATTAAGTCATGTTATTAATAATTCAAAAATATACTCTAATAAATGTATAAATAGGAAAGCAAGGAAAAGGGAATAAAATAGAATAAAAAATGGTAAGTTAAAAGAAAGGGCAAGCTTTTTAATAAAAGAGGAAAATATTTAAAAAGAGAAAGGAAGATGGTGGTTTAGTGATTTAGGATAAAAATAGAAAAAAAAAGGAAGGAGAAAAATCTTCAAAAGGAGAAAGCAATGCCAAAATTATGTAAGGGAATAAAGATTAAGAAGGGACACACTTTTTAAGGGAGAAGGCAAAGCGTGGAAGTGAAGAAAGGAGGAGAGAAGAAGAAAGACAAGGAATCAAGTAGAAGAAAGAAGCGTGTATTAATAGGTAGGCACCATTATTAACCTAGGATAAGCTAAAATATTATGTGTGTTATTATATTATGAACTATGAATTATATGAATGGTCTGTGTATACATAAATGTATGAGAACTTTATGTATTGTTAACTAAAAACTGTGAGACTTATTTATGGCTGAACGAGATACTAATAATTAAAATGGTGGATATATAACCATTCATATGGTGCACCTCCACTCTACAAATCATAGTAGTAGGAATGGGTACGAATTGAGTATACACACACACACACACACACACACACACACACACACACACACACACACACACACACACACACACACACACACACACACACACACACACACACACACACACACGTGTGTGTGTGTGTGTGTGTGTGTGTCCATTATATAAATTGTGTGGCTAAGAGTTTTATTATTTTCAAAACTAAGGCTATATAAGAAAATAAGGAACTAAATATAAAAAATTTCGATATAGTAACCTGTAGGTGAGCTTATAGTGCTTACATACATTATCACAACAATGATTTATATACATATAACATGAGTAAAATACAAGAAGACATTACACCTAAGTGAAGCGCCTATATACATATGATTTTCTCTTCAAATATTTTACCATTGATGACACTTGCATAAATTTGTTCTACCATGAGTTTTCTTTTACCCGCAATAAATCCTTCATATTGTTTTGAATCTACTGTATATTTATTTTATTAGAACTGATTATACTATACATTTAAACTTTGGTAGAATGTGTACTTAATCTTAAACAAATTATCTATTTTATAGGAGAATCCATTATGAATCTAAATACAAATGTTGACATCTCACTGAGGTGATCAAAGGAATGATTCACTTTTATCCTCCACATTGTTTAGCACATATTTTGAATCTATAAAATATAGAATACTTTAGTTGTGCATATATATTTGGTGCTTTTTGGACCCATTTAACTCTTGTATTTTTGTCTCACTTTTGTGTAGATTTTTGGAAAAATAACATAGGTTGAATAATTTATTAGGAACCTAGTTCAAAAATAGAGTCGTTTTTGTAAAAACTCTTATCCCATGTTCTTAGTTGATCTACTACACCAGTAGGGCGACATGTAAATAATAAAAAAAAAAAAATTAAATTTACTTGAGTAGGGAATATTTCAGAATGTTTCATCCATTCAAAGCATGAGATCATCTTTGCCATAGTTGTGCATTACGTATCCTACCTTATGAATGTTTCCATACCTTACATGCATGATAATTAGGACATTTATGAGTGAATATGTTGAACAACATTCTAGGTTTATTATGTATAATGAATATTAAATTGACTTGGAAAATATATATAATATATATATATATATATATATATATATATATATATATATATATATATATATATATATATAGTTAACTAGCACACCAAATATATTGAACTACTAAATGCATTATTAAATGACTATGTTGTAGGTATCAACTAAATACATTACTAAATAACTAAATATTTAGTCTAAATATGTGGACTATAATTTTATAGATAACAGTATGATACTCATATCACTATCATTATTCTATAAGGTATCAGGGTTTAAGTATCAATATTTTATTACTTTAGTGTATCTCATTATGTGGTGTTAAAGTAAACATAACATTAATTTATAAATAGTAAATAAAAAGGAATCAATTAAATAAAAATATAGGTATATGTATTTGTTATTTGAAATACATCTGGACATACAAACCAATGTTATAGAGGATCACATCATGGTAATGGATTAATAAATAATGGAGCATGGACTCACCATTACATAATGAATATCACAATGGTTTATAGTGGATATATTTTTAATACTATATCTATTTAGTTTATGACCTTTTAAATATACTCGTAGGTATATACAACATATAAAGGTGTGCTCATGGTTGTAGTTATTTTGATTGGTAAAAACTAAGTTATAGATTTTGGAAGAATGGAAAAATATTTATATATGCATACAGTCTCTTTAAGATATAAAAAGTTGCAAAAATGAAAGATTATGTTTTGTGAGAATTATGACATTCTTTATTATGACTGGTTGTTTTTAATTGAGCAGTTGTACACATGAACACTTGACTATGATATTATGGGTTGTCATAGAGTGCATTACATTTGAAACTACTTATAGTAATTAGAGAATTGTAGTTTAAATGTCTATTATATTCAGATTGTACAAATTATGATTATTATGCCTATTATTTACAGATAAATGATAATGTGGAGATTCATTCATATGTTTGACAAACTAAATGTATGCATTATAGTTATTTATATATTTAGCATGTTTTATAACTGCTAGTAAGTAGTTTGTATAAATTTATTAGTTGTATTTATGTTAACCAAATCTTGTCTCGTTGATATTGATTAAGTAGTGAGACTTAATTCACTAGCCTACTAGCATCACAATGCCAAATGAAGGTAATCTAAATAAGTGGTGTGTTTAAAATTAATTGATCTTAGATATCAATAACTATTGAAAACTTTATCCAAAATAATATTAGTTGAACATTGTCATTTCATATATATGATTTACATATTTTTACGATACCATGTTAGAATGAATTTATTTATGGGACACTGCATCTTATTAGAAATCATACAACACATGGGTACTGGATTGTCTCTTTAAATTCTTGCATTGTCACTGTCTACTCAATCATAAAGGGAGGTTCATTCTCTGATGAGGGATTGTGTGGTGGATCATGATTTGTGGTTGGTCTGGAAAAGTGCTTGGATGATGGTCTCCCTCTCCATAAGAGTACTTATTTAGAGGCAACACTTGATATTACCATAGATAATAGAGTTTAAGGAACTCATGCTCCATGGAGCCATGTAGCTTGTATTTGTACATTATATTATATTTATTATTAAAACATTAACCTGATGAGTTATAATTACTTACTTATTGTGAATTGATAGTAGAGGTTGTCTGATTGTATTAGCCATGGTTGGAAGTCTGTAGTTACTTTCTATATTTAATTATGATGTGTTTCTTATGATGATAGTGATCAGTGATAAATGATGTAACATGATTATAGTTACAGTATTTTATATGGATCACTAATCATATTTTCATGGTGTAATCTAATGAAATGATATGTTGTTTAAATCATTAAAAAAATCATGTATTTCTAGGTAGATCCCAGTGGTGATATTATATGTGGTATTGTAGCTATAAGTCAAACTCTAAGACCTAATAAGTTCACTAACATTTTCATATCCTTCTATTTATAAAAATGATAATGATGAAAGCTAGAATATATGGAAAGGGTCCATCAAATGTCAATGACAATAACCCTCTGTTTGATCCTAACTAATTTGCTATTGAGCAAACAACAAAGTTGGATCAAAATTTTACAGCCATGAATGAGACTAGGGACCAAATTATAGGCTTGGAATAGGAAGTTCATGTATATGAAGAGGAAGAACATCAGGATGAACCTGAAGAGCATCTTTTTGAGTAGAAAAACCCTCAAAATGTCAGAGATCAGATAGTTGTAGAGTTGGCTAGAGATATGAAAAAGGTGAATCCACCTATGTTTGATAGAACTATTTTGGATGATGGAGCTGAAGCATGGTTGACTAAGATGGAGAAGTATTTTGAGATTCAAAATTACTCTGAGGTCACTAAAGTATTTTGAGGATATTATTAGTTGGTTGGTAAAGTAGCTACATGGTGGGCCAATAATAAGTTGGAAATGAATCTTAACTTGACCACCACTACATGGGAGTAGTTTGTGATTTTGTTTATATCATGGTGGCTTCCATAGTTATCCATTTACCAAAAATTTATAGATTTATAAAATATAAAGAAAGGATACTTATCATTAAATGAGTACTAGGAGCAGTTCACTAAACTACTAAAGTATGTACCTCATTACTAGGCAAATGAGAGGTTCATAATCAAGAATTTCATCATGAGATTGAAACCTTATATTGGTGGAGAGGTGGATGTTCATGGACCTTCTACAATGGTTCAGGCACAACAAACTAGGACAATGGTTTTAAAGGTAGTTTCTAGGGAAACCAACAAGCTAATAAGAAAGGCCCACTTGGAGGTTGTTTCATTTGTGGAGATAACTATTATGCTAATGATTGTACTCATGAAAATTCAAAGAATAAAGGTCCTTCTCCTCAGAAAGGAACTTTTTAGCAATATATTCATGCCACAATTGATAATCGACAAGACAAATTCCAAGCTTCACCCATAGAGTTGTTAGGTATTTTGTTTGAACATCCATTTTCCATTTTGATAGATACAAGGGCTAAATAATATTTTATATCTCCTAAAATTCTTAGTAAGTTATCTAGAAGAGATGGAGTAATGGAAAATTCATGGTCCGTCCAATATGGGAATGATTCAAAATTCATGTTTGACAAGTGTTTAGTCGAAGTAAGATTAGGTTTTTTTGAATTCATAATAGTAGTGGATCCATATGTAATACCATTAGGTTCATATGATGTGATCCTAAGAGTCAAATGGCTTTTGAAGCATAAGGCTAAGGTTGATTTTTACCTGAATAAAGTTGAGTATCTAGACGATTTTGGGAATTAGACACAAATTTAAGGTGAGAAAAGGGAGTTGAGGCTTAGGTAAATTTTTACAATGTAACTTAAGAGGGCTCAAGGAAAAGGGTGCCAAGCATTTATCATCATTATAAATGAAATGGAATAATCTAAGGAATCATCTATTGAATATTAGCCATTCCTTGGGAATTTTCATGATGTGTTTCTAGAGGAATTATTAGGATTGCCTCCTAGACATGAGTTTGACTTCTCTATCAATATCATACCTGGTTTGGAACCATATTCTAAGGTATGATGACAACCACTAAGTTGGATAAAGCCTTCAAGAATTTTTGTCAAATGGGTTGATCACGGCAAGTGTGTCACCATGGGGTGCACTAGTTTTCTTTGTCAAGAAGAAGGATGGCACTCTTTGACTTTACACTGACTATAAAATGTTGAATAAGGAAACTATAAAAAATAGGTATCCACTATCTTGTATAGATGATATTTTTGATCAAATTTGGGGATTAATGGCATTTTCTAAGATTGATCTTAGAGAAAGATACCATTATCTAAGGATAAGGGATGAGGATATTTTAAATACAACATTTAAAACTTGTTATGGACACTATGAGTTCATAGTGTTTCCATTTGGGTTGACAAATACTCTAGAAACATTCATGAGTCTCATGAACAATGTATTCAAAGATTATATAGATCATTTTATTTTGGTCTTTCTTGATGACATTCTTATATACTCTAAAACTAAAGAGGAGTATCTCCAACATGTGGAACTAGTTATACAATGATTGCAGAAGCACAAGTTATATGGAAAATTAGCTAAGTGCGCATTTTTCCAAGAGAGAGTATAATATCTGAGACATTATCTCTATGGATGCTATCTCAGTAGATTCAACAAAGATAAGATCCATTATGGAGTGGCCAACACCAAAGAATGTATACGAGATAATAAGTTTAATGGGATTAGTGAACTATTATAGGAAGTTCATTTCAAACTTTTTTAGGATAGCTAATTTGATTACCTCTCTACAACATAAGAACCAAAGTTTTGTCTGGTCAGATAAGTGTGAAGTAGATTTTTAGGAATTGAAAAGAACACTTACTTCATCACTAGTGTTAAGATTTCTTGACTCTAATGGTCAATTTTTAGTGATCACAGATGCATCTAGGGATTTTTGGAGGAATCTTTATGTAAAATAGTGTATTGTTCGATTATGAATCAAGGAAGATAAAGCCTTATGAGGTGAACTATGACCCTCATGACCTATAACTTACAAAAATTATGCATGATTTTTAAGTTTGGTGGCATTACTTGTTGGGAAAACCATTTAAACTCAAGATGGATAACTTAGGACTCAATTACATCTTCACCCAACCAAATCTAAATAATCATCAAAGATGCTAGGTAGAGTTTTTATCTAATTAAAATTTTGATATCAACTATATCAAAGGCAAGAAAAGTAGGGTAGTTGATGCCCTAAGTTGTAGAAGGTACATAGCAGTCATGGCTACTATCAGAAGTACTTTCAAGGATGAGTGATCAAATTATATCCAAGAGATGAATGATATTATCAAGTTAGGAAAGCATTATCTAAGAATGCTTAAAGTCATAGGTATAGAGGATTCATATTAGAGAGTGATGGTATTTTACATTACAATGGAAGCATGTATGTCCCAAATCGAGATAATTTTCAAAGAATAGTGTTAAAGTAACTTCACAATGCTACTTATTCAAGACATCTAGGTATAACCAAGATCATGGTAGAGCTTATACCATTGCATTTTTGGAAGATAATAAAAATTGATGTAGCAAATTTTGTGTCATGTTATTTGGAATGTCAATGAGTGAAAGTTAAACATGTGTATCCATCTAGATTATTATATCTGCATGATATACCAGAATGGAAATCGTAGGTAATCAATATGGACTTTATCCAAGGTTTACCAATGCCATGAAATAGGTATGATATGCTCTTAGTAATAGCTGACAAACTAATCAAGGTGGCTCATTTTATACTAGGAAATTTTGAAGATGATGCACCTACTCTTATGAAGAGGTTTATAAATAATGTGTATGAGGTTTCATGGGTTTTTAGATAAGATCATTTTGTATTGTGATCCAAACATGACTTCTAGGTTTTGGGTAACTCTAAATTTAGCTTTAGGTATGCAACTAAGCTTTAACACTACATATCACCTAGACACTAATGGTTAGACTAAGAGAGTTAATCAGGTGTTAGAGGATCTTCTTTGTATGTAATGCATGGATCAACAATACAAGTAGGAAGATTATCTTTCATTGATTGATTTTACATACAATAATGAATACTAGTTAGCTTTGAAGATGACACCATTTGAGGCACTGTATGGAAGAAGGTGTAGGACACCAATCAATGGGGACAAGTTGGAAGATAGGGTAGTCTTTAGACTTAAGATGCTTTCAAAAATGAAAGATCAAGTCAGATTAATTAGACAGAGATTGGTCAAGGCCAATGATAGGTAGAAGAGTGATGTTGATATGAAGAGAATAGATAGGTAGTTTTATATAGGTGATAAAGTGTTGTTGTAGGTTAAGTTTCATAAAAGCTTGATAAAATTTGAGAAGTTGATGAAATTATCATTGAGATATGTGTTACCCTTCAAGGTGTTAGAATTGGTCAATCCTGTAGTGTATATACTTGCATTTATACCAGCCCTAGCTCTATTACATAATGTATTCCATGTTTATTATCTTAAAAATTATATAGCTGATCCTTCATATGTGGTAGAATGAAATGCTTTGTAGGTTTTGGATCTTGAACCGGTCATGCTAGAACCAATCAAAGTAATTGAAACTCACAAACTTCATTTGTGTAATAGGGATATGTCATAGTGCAAGGTCTTTTAGGACCAATACTCTGAGGATAGTGATACTTTGGAGGACTATGATGAGTTCTATAGGTAATTTCCATATTTATTTACTTGATTTGATCCTTTATACTATGTTATTTCTCTATTGAATAATATTTCTATTCAAAACTTATGTTTAAATAAATGTCATCCAAGATGATGGCTTTCTTGAGGGGGGAAGGATGTTATGTCTTGATTCATCGCTAATCAAACTTACTTGATTAACCATGGATATTTATATTTGATAATTTGATTTTTTTATTATTTGCCTAAGCTATGAGTTATATACTGATATGGGACAATTGGATATTACTTAGATTACATGATTTCATTACTATGAGTTAGCTATAATGTATATTTTTTACATTGTGATCATGTTGAATTACTATTTAGTATTATTTTATGATATACATGTCATGGTATTATGGATTAACTATGTACTTATTGTGAGTTTAACACAAGAGAGACTCATCCCTCAAATCTTGATAGAGGGAGAGCATCAACAGAGAGGGTGATGTAGATGGAGTTGCTGGGGGACAATAGAGGAATGGATAGAACCCTACACACACCACATTAAATAGTACATACTAAATACATAGTAGAATAGTTAATGTTAGTATGTTTTTGATGATTGATTACATTTGGAATTATCTATGAATGGTTAGTATTAGTACTTATCGATGATTGCCCATTTTTAGAGGATTGAATATGTGAGTTAGTTTAGTTCAATTTATGTTTATGCCAAACTAACCTTGTAGGATTTATGTTGTGGTTGCTATAAGTTTGGTTTGGAATAATAACAAGTGTAATACTATTTTTGATTAAAAGAATATTAATGAATTTTTGATAATAAGTCATAATATTATTAATTAGAAAATACACTCTTATAAATGAATAAATAAGAAAATGTGGAAAAAGAGAAAGTAATAGAATTTAAAAAATGAAACTTAAAACAAGGGGCAGGCTTTTAAAGATAAGAGGAAAATCTTTAAAAATGGAAAGGAAGATAGTAATTTAGGATAAAAATAGAAAAAAAAAGGAAGGAGAAAAATCTTAAATAGGAGAAAGTAGTGCCATACTCATGTAAGGGTAAAGATTAAGAAGGGACACATTTCTTAAGGGAGAATGCATAGTGTGGAACTGAAGAAAGGAGGAGAGAAGAAGAAAGAAAAGGAAGTGAATGGAAAGAACTAGAATGTATTAACAGGTAGGTGCCATTGTTAAAATGGAATAAGCTGAAATTTTTTGTGTGTTCTTGTTTAATGAACTATGAATTATATGAATGGTATTTGAATACATAAATGTATGAGAACTATATTTATTGTTAATTAAAAAATTGTGAGACTTATATATGGGCAAACAAGATCTTGATAACTAAAAATGGAGGATATATAACCATTCATATGGCACTCTTCTATTCTAAAAATCATAGTAGTATGAATGGTTATGATCTGAGTATATGTATTTATTAAATATAAAAATTTTGGCTATTCACACACACACACACACACACACACACACACACACACACACACATATTGTGTCGCTGAGATTTTTCTTATTTTCTAAATTGAGGCTATATAAGAAAATAAATAAGTAAATATAAAATATTTCAAAATAATAACCTATAGGGGAACTTATAGTGCTTACATATAGTATCACAACAATTATATATATATATATATATATATATACGAGTAAAATACAATTAGACATTACACCTAAGTGAAGAGCCTATATACGTCTAGTCTATTGTTCAAATCTTTTACCAATGATGACACTTGTATAAATTCATCCTACCATGATCTTTCTTTTACTAGTAATAAAGCCTTCATATTATTTTGAATCTATTTTATATTTGTTTTATCGGTGTTGCTGATACTATGCATTTAAACTTTGGTAGAATGTGCAGTTAATCTTAAAAAAATTATCTCTTTTACAAGAGACACACTTATGAATCCAAATACAAATGTTGATGTCTCACTAAGGTGAGCAGAAGAATGATTCACTTTTCTCCTCCACATCGTTCAACACGTATTTTAAATCTGTAAAATACAAAATACTCTAGCTTTGCATAGATATATGGTGCTATGTGGACCCATTTAACTCTTGGATTTGCATCTCACTTTTGCATATATGTTTTACATAATAACATAGATCGAATCACTTCTTAGGAACCTAGTTCAAAAATAGAGTTGTTGTAAATACTCTTATCCCATATTCTTAGTCAATCTACTACACCAATAGGGTGACATGCAAATAAAAAAATAGAAATTAAATTTACTTGAGTAGGGAATGTTTTAGAATGTTTCATCCATTAAAAGCATAATAACATCCTTACCATAGCCATGCATTGCATATCCTACCTTTTGCATGTTTCCATACCTTACATGCATGACAATTAGGGTGTTTATGAGTGAATATGTTGAACAATGCACTAGGTATATTATGTATAGTGAATATTAAATTGACATGAAATATATATATATATATATATATATATATATATATATATATATATATATATATATATATATATATATATATATATATATATATATAGTTATCTATCATGTCAAATATATTGAACTACTAAATGTATTATTAAATGACTATGTCAGAGGTATCACCTAAATACATTACAAAATAAATAAATATTTAGTCTAAATATGTGAAATATAATTTTATAGATTACACTATAATACTCGATCACTATCATTATTTTATAAGGTATCGAGGTTTAAGTATCAATATTTTATTACTTTAGTGTATTTCATGATGTGGTATTAAAGTAAACATAACATTACTTGATAAATAGTAAACAAAGAGGAATCAAGTAAATAAAAATATAGGTGTATGTATTTGTTATTTGAAATACATCTGGACATCCGAACCAGTGTTATAGAGGATCACATCATGGTAATGGATTAATAAATAATGGAATATGGACTCACCATTATATAATGAATATTGCAATGTATATTACAGTAGATATATTTTAATACTATATCTATTTACTTTACGACCTTGAAATTATACTCGTAGGTATATACAACATATAAAGGTGTGCTCATAGTTGTAGTTCTTTTGATTGGTAAAAACTAAGTTATAGATTTTTAAATAATGGAAAAATATTTATATATGCATACAACCTCTTTAAGATATAATAAGTTGCTAAAACAAAATATTACATCTTTTGAGAATTATGACATTCTTTATTATGACTAGTTGTTTGTAATTGAGTAGTTGTACTCATGAACACTAGACTATGATATTATGGGTTGTTGTAGAATGCATTACATTTGAAACTACTTATAGTAATTAGATAATTGAAATTTAAATGTATATTATACCCAGATGGTACAAAATAGAATTGTTATGTCTGTTATTTATGAATAAATGATAATGTGGAGATTCATTCATATATTTGATGAACTAAATGTATGCATTATGGTTATTTCTATGTTTAGCATGTTTTATGACTACTAATAGGAAGTAGTCTGTATAAATCTGTTGGTTGTATTTATGCTAACCAAATCTTTTATCACTGATACTAATTAAGTAATGAGACTAACTTCACTAGCTTACTATCATCAAAATGCTAAATAAAAGTAATTTGATCAAGTGGTGTGTTTAAAATTGACTGATCCTAGAGATCAATAACTATTAAAAACTTTGGCCAAAGTAATGTTTGTTGGACATTGTCATTTCAAAGTATGATTTACATGTTTGCATGATATCATGTTAGAATGAATTTTTTATGGTAAACTACATGTTATTAGAAATCATATAACACATGGGTACTAGCTTGTCTCTCTAGATTATCGCACTATCACTATCTACTCATCTATATAGGGAGGGCCATTCCCTAATGAGGGATTGTGTGAGATATTGATGGTCCATTATTGGTGTGGAAAAGCTATAAAATGATGTTTTCCCACTTCACAATAGTACTTCTTTGAAGATGACATTTGATATTGCCATATATACTAGAGTTCGAGGAACTTATGCTCCATAGAGCCATGTTTCTTATATTTTTACATTGTATTGTATTTATTATTGAAACATTATCCTGATGAGATGTAATTACTTACTTATTTTACATTGACTGTAGAGGTTGCATGATTATACCAATTATGGATAGAAGCCTGTAGTTACTATTGACCAAATTTGGTCTACATACCAAATAGGTGCCTAGTCTAAGAGTTTAGTGGAAGGAGAAGGATCTTAATTTAAGAGTGGTCCAATGATTCAATGTGAGTAGAGTTTGGGATGGAATGAGTAGAACAAAGAGATCATGAAGAGTGCAAAGATTTTTAAACACTTTAATCTTTATTAAAGTGTATTTTGTCAAATTCTAAGGGATAGGTCTACAATTTCAAGATGAAGGGTCCAAGCAGGTTTCATGAAACCAAGTAGATCAAAAGTTAGGGACAAGTTACACAAGCAGCTAAAAGTCATTTGAGCCTTTAAAGATTTAGCAACAGTTCAAGTACAAGTTTAGAAGGGCTTACAGGCTTTCAAAAAAGCTATGTACAAAACCTTTATTTTGGATAAAGTCCTTACTTGGAAGATTTATTTCAAGCTTTCTTTCTTCTAAGTTCAATTCTTTCCAACCTTTGTATTTGTCTAAGTGTTACTTCTTTCAAGAATTTTTTTTTGAGTCTTTTGCGCTAAGTATCGGGAATTGTTTCAGACATTTTGTTCAAAACAAAAAACTCAAAGGATCATTCTCTCAAAAAGTGTCCCAAACACTTTTCCCAAAGCATATCTTCTTTAAAAAGTGAACCAAACAAAAATCTTGAAGGATATTTTTCAAATAAAGTGGCCAAAACACTTTTATCAAAGGGTCTTTTATCAAGAAAGTGAACCAAATAAAAATTTTGAAGGGGATTTTCAGAAGTGATGAAAGGTCATTTTTCAAGGAAATGGTCCTATACATTTTTTTCAAATGGTATTTTCTTCAAACAAGTTATCCTAATACAAAATCCCAAAGGATCATTTTTTAGCAAAGTAGTCCTAGACAATTTTCTTGAAGGGTTTTTTCTTGAGAAAATGGTATGATATAGAAATTTTGAAGGATCACTCTCACAACAAAGTGTTATAAGGAAAAAAAATTGAAGGGTCATTTTTTTAGACAAAAATACCAAAGATAAACGTTTGAAAGAAATATCCTAGGGAATTTTTGATCCAACAAAGAGATGACACATACACAATTATCAAATTCAAGCATAGGAAATGACTGTTGAAATTTAAAATGTAGTGACAAGCACACGAACATCATTGACATTAGTGCAAATGTCAAAGTTTGAGATCTGTAAAGTAACCATTTGGTTTCAAAAGGTCCTTAAAAGGTTTGAAGTTGGTCTAGATCTAACATTCTATGTTTGCCCACATACTGACACATAAGATCTAATGATCTGTGTTGGATTCAAATAAGTCAAAAGATCCCTAGGTTAAATCCCTTAAAGAGATACAAATTAGAAAAGATCTAAAAATGCACATTCACTGACAAGAAGGTGGGTTTAGGCCAGATTGATAATCAACATTCAATCATAACATTGATCCAATAATGTGTGTTCACTAATAGGAAAGTGGGCCCAATGAGATCTATGGTGTGTTTGAGATTGTACATCTTAATCTGATGGTGCCATATCAAGTCAACATGTCAAAGGGATCTTCATGATAGGAAATTGATATAATATGTGCATTTATACATCTAAATCTAATGATTGGAGTAGAGTTAATAAGTTAGTAGAATCTGTGGGACCAATTAGAATAAAGATAGTTGGTCATAATATGAATGGCCTGAGTTGGCAATCGATGACCAATGAACATTAGGTAAATCTAAATAGCTTCCATTGAAGGTTAATGAACTAGTTCTTTGACCAAGGTGAAAATAATATTAAGGATCCATATCACCATTAGAGCTTAGTCAGTAGCAGACATTTTCATATAGGTAAGATGGTTAAGGACAAGTCTCCATTGCCATTAAATTTTAAATAAGATCTCTGGTCGATAACTTTGAACTTATCGACCCTATTATAGAGTCATTGCATTGACATGTTCATTGCTTTTAGATGAAGAATCCTTATACATATTATTCTCTCAAGTCTCACAGGGTTCTAGATGAAGAACATGTGTTCGATATTAGACCAAATACAGAGATAGAAGATGAACTAGTGTTTGTGAAGCAAGGTCAAGAAGTTTAGTGGTTTTCATGAATGTTGTGACTATGTGAAAACAAATGGTTTGAGATTGGTTTTTTGTCTATATAATGGACCTAGGTTTGATTTGGAATGAATACATATGTAAATGTGATCATGAAGAGGTGTCTCACCTATCGGTATGGTCACATTTTTAATAAACAGGTATCGATGGCCACCCAAAGTAGGTGTGGCATAATTCTATCAATTTTAAGGCATGATCCTCATCAATAAATTAGATAGATAATGACATGGAGTTCTAATATGGACACTAGGTGGATGGATAAGGATAATAAATATTTAATTCTTTTACAAATGTTTTTTCGCATTGATAAGACCATGACTCAACATCCTCAAGAATGCTAATCCATTGAAAGTGGGTGGGCCTTTTTCAATGCACAACTCTCTCTCTCTCTCTCTTTATCTTTTCTATAAATATAGGCTTCAACGATTTAAAATGGAACCTTCATTTTGGTATGACTAGACTCTTCCAAAATTTATACTTAGACACCTTTTTGATGCAATAAAGATTGAATTCTATCATTTACTAAGCTAGATTGAAGTGTGTTCCATGAATTAATGTATTGTGGTTAAGTGAATGTATGTTTTTTTATTATGTCTAAATTTTTATCACCTTAAATAAGTGATTAGTAGTTCTTACAAGTCATTATAAGTGCAATTTATAGTTTATTATCTAGCTTGAAAGTGGATATTTACTCTCTCTTGCTAATTTTATAACTAACTAATGCCTTATGCTAAAATATTTATATGAGATTGATATCATTTGGTATTGAAAATGTCTCATATTTTGTATTGTGTTATTTTTAGTGATAAAGTCATTGGTGCATCACATCTTTTACAAGCTTTATAAGTTATTGTCAAAATCCCTTTCC
Source organism: Torreya grandis (assembly GCA_037957365.1). Taxonomy (NCBI): domain Eukaryota; kingdom Viridiplantae; phylum Streptophyta; class Pinopsida; order Cupressales; family Taxaceae; genus Torreya; species Torreya grandis. Next base: position 2,962,692 of record JARHVA010001717.1, read on the forward strand.
ATTTTCCAAGCAAGTGTTAGTTTAGGTTTAGTATAGGTGATAGATCCAGAAGGAAGCTGGCCTTCTTTGGAGGTTTGATCCATTATTAGGATACCCATAATGATTAGTCCCATGTTTGAATTGTTTTGAGTAGGAAGATCTAAACAATCCCTTTACTCAGCTAGGGTGAAAATCTAGAACACCAACAATTACTTTCCATATTTAATTATGATGTGTTTCTTATGATGATAGTGATCAATGATGAATGATGTCACATGATTAAAATTATAGTATTTTATATGGATCACTAATTATATTCTTGTGGTGTAATTTAATAAAATGATACGCTGTTTAAATTATTAAAAAAAATTAATATTTCTAGGTAGGTCCTAATGGAGATGTTACACTCAAGGTGTGGGGCCTTGGCTCCTTGGGATGAACCTATGGAGAATGCCTATTCTTGCTTAAAATAAACACACCTAAAGTAATATCAGCTTGTAGGACTAAAAAATACTATAAATATTGATTTATAGTTGTTTTAAAGCTTCTTGTCAAGGAAAATATAATGGGAATGAACTGAAAATATAATGTGGTGATGCAACAAATTTTAGAGAACTCCTCAACTTGCTTCAAATAGTATAAGACAAATTTTTAGAATTAATAACTTTTTTACACAATATTCAATTCACATACCTATTAAATAATTATTTTGAATAAAGGTAAGAATCCTAATACAATAGTAGGAGAGATCACAAATCACCTTGCAAAAGGCTCAAATGGTGAGAATCCATAACTAAATTCTACATAAACCTAATTATACACAACATGCAACTTGTAAAAGAATAAATTTTTGCATGAAGGTGAGAAGGATTGGAAATAAATACAAGGAAATAATAGATTTACATGATCAGAGATAAACAATCCAAATATTAAACACAAAATGCAAGAAAATTGAAGAAAGGTAATCTAAGTTCTTTATTGATTTTAAGGCTAAAGCTAGTGTTACAATTTTCAAATGAACATAATTTTGTTACAAAAAAGTAGAGGGATCTTGAAAAATTCCCATTTTAATCATATATACAGAATACAAGAATTGAGAGAAGAAGAGACAATAACTCTTTCTATTGCATTCATCAATTCAGGCATGTGTAAGAAGAGAGACCAAGAAGTTAAAAACTTTAAGCCCTTTCTATCCTTTGGACTTATTTCAAGAATACATACTTGGATGCTTGGTGTAGTATAGGATAAGTCACCCTATCTTCATTCTAATTATGTCCTTGATGAGGTTTGTCCATGATGAATTTATTTAAAATCTCGCCCTATGTTTCTATATTCTTAGAATTGACCTGGTATTCCTGACTTAAAGAGATTTGAAATCCCCACTTCCTCTTTGGAATGCATGGTTAGAGAGAAGGTAATTATTCTTAAATTATTCTCAATGTTTAGATCCCTTGCTAAGTGTCCTACATGAAAATAGGCCTAACTCACCCATCTAGATCCTTTTCACATGTTTGTCGTAAATGCCAACCACTTTGAGGAGGTTATACTTTTTGAGGAGCATGTTTCTAGATTTTGTGTAAACTTATTCATCTTCCAAATAAATATTGAAACTTATATTAGTTTGAGAAAACTCTTATCTCAATGTTTTGAAATATCTCTAGCTATTTCATGCATTCTAGATGCTTGATAAAATCAAAAGACCTAGTTGAAACCTTGCTTTCTCACCTTGAAAAACATGATAGTCTTGAAAATGTTGAAAACTTTAGTCCTAGATATTGTCTTATCCTTGCATCCTCAAAATCCTATAAAACCTTATTTTAGACCTTTGTTCTCACATTTAGATCATGAATAAACCTTTATCTTCACATTACAAGATTTAAACCCTTACAATAATTTTGTCTACAAACTTGTAGGCACCTTTTTAGATCTTGAAACCCTGCTTTTTAGTTATGGAACTTTGAAAGATATGTTAAAGACTTATTTGGTTTTAGATGATGCTCTAAATGTCTTATTCTCATATTTCAAGATCATAACCTTTAAAATACCTTATTTTTCCACTTGATGTAGATAGATTATGATTGGAAACGTACTAACCCTACCTACAAACTTATATGAAGGTTTTTGAGATGATTAAACCTATGTTTTATGTCTTTATATTAAAAATAAAATAATGGAAACATTTTGTAGGCATGTAAGCTAGGTATTGAGATGATGAAAATCCTGTCTAGGAATTTATAGTTACTTCTATTCTCTAATGATAGTTTGCATGAAGGTCTTGATCTTTATATACTTTCCTGTAGACATGTATTGGAAGGTCTTGAGAACATAAAACCTTGGCTTAGCCTTACATATACCATTAAAACCTTGGAAATAGTTGTAGACCTATAGGTACTCTTGGATCATGTTTTAAAACTATTGATGTGTCATTTGGCATGACAATGCCAAAGTTAGGCATTAGGGTTGGTGAAGTGACCCATTAAGCTTCTCTTTAAAGGAGTCTCATGAGGCGGGTCTCTCTAAGGTCTATATCTACCAGGTTATGATGCATTGATATTCACTTAGTTGTGCATTGTGATGGTTATAAAAAAGGGGTATGTTGGTGTAAAACTCAAAACTAAATTTTAACAATGTTCTAATCCTTGAATAAACTAGATGGTAATTACAACCACTTATTGTATTCAACTGGGTTTCAAGTAGAAATTGAAAATAAAAATATATATACATACGTTTGTGTAAATAAAACTTAGGGTTTTAGATAAAAAAATTAAAAATGCTAATTTAGTTGTTCATTCCCATGCATTTATTCGTTCAATAGTGCAATAACTTAACAATAATGAAATGAAACAAGTAATCAAGATAAATGAGTAAAAAATAGATTGCTATAAAATAAACAATAGTTTAATAAAATTTGATAAAAAAGATAAAAAGAGAGGGAAATAAGGAATAAATCCTATAATAGTGAATTATAAATATGTAGGTCTCAATCGATGAACTCCACAAACTGGTCTCTCACTTGATTAGTGTGTGCATAATCATAATTGAAACTAGTGCATATGTCAAAGGGAACCAAATAATGAAATAAATAATCACAACCACCATACAAATACATAGATCAAAAGTAATAAATACATAATCTTCTATTAATCAAAATATTAATGTGTATAATCTAGTATAAGTTCAACATGATTGATCGATCAAAATTTCACTAGTGTAACCATAGGGTTACAAAAGAGGGATAGGATTTAATACGGCAAAAGTAAAAATAGTTGATTAACTTTGAGCATCTTGGAACAACAAAAAAATAACCCTTACAATGACCAGGGTTGGCATACTTATAGACTTACATCAGTTCATTTCTCACCCAAATGATTCTTTACTTTTCCAATCTTGCCACTTTGCCTTTTTGCTCCATTATAGCCTACAAAAAGATAAAAAACAAGTTAATTTTTACAATTAAAAGATTCTTAGGTAAAGTATAAATATAAAACATTAAAATATAATTTCATAAGAGTAATTTTTATAAACTATAGAAATCAATACATTTACATTGGAGTCAGCTTTCCAACGACTCTGATGGTTTTGAAAACAGGTTTACCAAGAGCAAGCTATAGCTAAAAAATGCCAGGATGTCTAAAGAAGCACCTAGAAGACCTATTTGGGTTCAAGAAAGTGGAAAACTCAATTTAATGTAGCTTTTGACTCAAGCAAAATTGGATGAAATATGGGTTACCTATGTGACCAAGTTGGAATGAGATTTTTGATGATGTAAGAGATTTAGAAAATTGACTCCCATGATGAAAGTTGTGCCCCCCAAAGCAACATGTGGTCTAGGTGGGTCGATAGGGAAAAAGTGACTCATGGCTTCTAATTTGTCATTGAGACTTTTTGAAATTTTATAAAACCCTAGTGTGAATTAGGATATCAACCCCCAATTATCACTAGGGGTATCTTGGAATGTGTACCAAGTTCACCTAAGTCTTCGATGGGCAAAAAAGGGTCTATTAAGTGTCTATTTTAAAGTCTTAAGTTTCTTGTACTAATCACAATTTTAACCCTCGATTAAGATTGGGAACCTTCAATAACATATCTATTCCCATTTGGGTCCCCAAAATACCAATGACTATTGGGTTAGGCAAGTCAATGTTCACTGAATCTCCCATTATATTCTTGATAGAATATTAATTTTTTCTATATATTATGTATATATATATCTCTTAACTTTACATTAAATATTTCAATTAATTTTTAATTAAATAAATTTAATATTAATTTTATAAAATTCAATTACGTTGAGTTTAATTTAATAAAAATAAACTTAATCAAATATAAATTAAACTAAATAAAAGAAAATTAAAAATTTAAATGAGTCTACGTGGTTGGCTCCACTTACCTTGTTGCTATGTGGTTTTATTCCATATTGGAGAATTTTCTCCAAGTCGGTAAGGACTTGCCAAACTCATGAAACACATACCTAATCACAAAAATGGTTCTGATTAGCACTAAAAGTTCATCCAAAACATACAGACAGGCCTAACTAGAAGTATTATTCCAATTAGCCAAGGGAAAAAGAGGGACTACCACCCTAGACATATTCGGGCTTTATAAAATTGATTAGGTCATGGGAGATGAAATTTTAAAATAAATATCAAGCTGAAAAAAACCATGAAATTGATATGAGGATCATAAAAGATAAGTCTAAATGGACCTAATTGAAGAAAATGATGACTTTTCATGTCGAGATGATGAGATTTTGCAAGTGCAATAAATAGGGTCAGCATTCATTTTTGGGTGAAGTGAAAAATATGAAACTTGCTTGTTTGGGTTAAATTAATGAGATGGAGTGGGTTTTAGAGGAAAAAACAACATGGAAACCAAAGTGACCTCCCAAAACGAACTGAGAGGCCAAAGTGAACCAAAAAATGACATTGCCAAGATCTTGCAAGTAGGATAAGTGCCCTAAAAATGCGTTTCCATGCAAAGTGTAAAACATGAAACTTATTTACATGAGCATGGTCAATAGGATGGGAATAGTTTTGGGGCATGAAAAATAAAATTAACCTTGGATCAGAATGAGAACCTAAGGGGAACTAGAAAACAATGCTTTCAATAACTGATAAGTAGGATAAGTGTCTAAAAAATGTGTTTATGTGCAACAAGTAAAACATGAAACTTATCCATACAAGGATAATTAATAGGATGTAGTAGATTATAGAGGATGGAATGGAATGAAAACCAAAATGACCCCCCAAATCAACTATAGGGAGCTGAGAGAGCAAGTGAGCAAAATTCTCAAGTGCAAACAAGTACAACTAGACTCCACTTTGGGGGAAATTGATTTATATGAAACGTCACCGCTCAGAGGTGATCATCATGATGGAGTAGGTTTTGGAGCCTAGAATGGCATGAAAATTTATGTGACCCCTAAAATGGCTTAATATAGCTAAGTAAGCCAAGCTTCATTTGTTAATCAGGATGTCAAGACTCCATTTTCACATTGATTATTGTATATGATATTTTATTGCATGGATGTGGTATTTCCAATGGTGATATTTTTGGTATATAATTTGAAACACAAAAAAATATATACCATCAAGTAAAACTAATAATTTTGAGAACAACGAGTCATGAACACAAGCAAGAGTGGATATAAAAGCAAAAAAAACTTCCCTAGTTCTTAGAAGAATTAGGGCACATTGCGAAGGCAACAACAAATGGAAACTCTATTGGAAAATACTCCTAAGTATTTTAGAAAAATATAAATGTATTTACAAACCTATAATATTTAGTTGAGACTATGCATGGAATGTGAATGGATTATTGAGAGAAGACATGAGTGACTACAGGACCAAATCAAACATTATCATTGACTTTATGTGTGTAAATGAGTTAAATTACCAATTATTTTAACTTGAAAGGACTAAATAATATAGATCTAATCATCAGGCTAGTAAAATCCTACCTTGATAATGATTCCCTAGACATGGATCTATTGGAAACTAGGCATCCATATCCACAATAAATTTATTATTGATACCACTCTAGGCCTTACTCTAATGTTAGTTAGATGTCTATAGTCTTGATAGAGGTTACCTGAATCACCTAGAATTGAGTTTTATTGAAACTAATTTTTCTTTTCTTTTCTTGTTTTTCCTTTTCACTTTCTTTTCCTAGCATCTCAATTCTGGGTTGAGGACCACCATGGCAAGTGAAAGGAAGAATTATATATTTTTCACCTTAGATATTCGTTGTAGTAGGTTCATCCAGGACAACTCATAAACCGTTAAGATGTGATTTTTGTTCCTAGTTTTGAGAGAATGTATTCATCAAATAAATAGTTTACACGAGCTTAACCCAACACAAACAAATTCATAACACATACAATAGATCAAGATTTTAAAATCAATCCGTAAATAGAATCTAATGCTACAAATTATTTAGAGTACTTTTACACTAGAATGTAATTTGTGCTACCTACATAGAATCATTTTGTTCTTCATTATTTAACTAATATTAGAACCTAAAAGATAGACTGGATCAAAAAAAGATAAACAACAAAAAATGAGTAAATCAAGAAAAACTAACTAAACTACCAACAAAGTAGGAAAGAAAGTATGAAACAAAGAATGAAAGGGAAAGAGAAAGTATTTACAATAACCAACCAAGATAATTCAAGAATGGAAGTAATATTTTAGGAATTATCTATTGACAGAAAATGGAACATCCTCACTAGTTAGACACCTTAAGTAGAATGTAGTCTCACCTAGGATTTCAAAGATTTGGTAGGGAACCAACCATAGGGCATCAATTTTTTTATGTTTTCCTTTTTTCTTATGAGCCTCGTTCTAGAAGATGACTAGACAAGATATTTAGAAGTATTTCACTTTTTTTCATTTGTAAAACCAATGCTTGAAAAGTCCTTGGTGTTTGCTAAAATGTAGTAGGGTGCATCGCATTTTTCTTCTAATTGAATCAAGTTAAGGAGGTGAGTTTTTATCTTATCAACAATATTTAGGTAGTCTTTCATTAAATTTAATATGGGGATTCTTAGGTTAACTAGAAATATTGGCTCTTAGTTATACACAAGATGGTATGGTGAAGTTCCTATGGTTGACTTAATTCTAGTCCTATCAGACCACAATGCAAATTTTAGAACATTGAGCCCGTCCCTAGGCTTCTTTGCCAACACTTTTTCAATTACATCAAGTAAGTTCTTAGTAGTAGATTCAACTACCCCATTAACTTATAGGTAATAATTAGAATATAACTTGATTTTCATAAGCCTATTTAGTAGATTGAAGGGAAGAGAAGGTGGAACAAGTATTCCATAACAGAGTGGCATGCATCCCAAACTTGATGATGATATGCTCTTTTTTGAAGTTGATTACCATGATGATTGTGTTATTCTTAAATGCTTGAGATTTGGTCCAATGGGTACAATAATTTATTTTCATAATAATTAACTTGTGTCCCATAGAGGAATTAACTTTGATCACTCCTATGAAGTCCAATCCCCATTTTTTGAATGGACAAACTTCAATAACTAACTACAATGGCAAAGTAAGGATACATATTTTGTGTGCAATAATTTGGCAGGTATGACAACTCTAGATGTGAGAATCAACATATTTAAAAACATGCAACCAATAATACCCTATCATTTGTATTTTATGAGTTGTGTCACTCCTAGATCCATGACCAATTCCATATTTCTTACAGAAATAATTGAGTACTTCAGCTACTTCTTATTTTATGAGGCATTTCAAATATATGCCTACATGAATCTTTCTATATATTATTTCCAATTTGATCTTGAATTTGTTTATTTTAGAGTGTAATTATCTTCTTTGAGTGGAATTAAAGTGACTTAGACACTAATTATTGATCAAATAGTAGACCACATCTTGGTAACAATCATCATTTATGATATCTTGCACTTTAACAAATCATTTGTCGGTCTACTTCACCCATGGCCTTACTGAGTCCTTGACCTTGTAAAATATTCATTGGTTGGATTTATAGGTCAAAATATTATAGAATGGCCATCCAATTAACTCTTCATTCACCAAAATATTTTTTCATTGACATGGCCTTAATGGCTAGGTCAAACACAATGACAAATACCTTGCTATGTAGGATGTAATGCATGAACTTCTTGACTACTTTGATTAAGGAATTTTTTTTTTAATAATTTAATACCTTAATTTAGAATTATAGATTAGATAAATCATGAATGAGATGGGCATCTCATCTCTATCTTCTTTCTTATGTGTTAGGATAGCAACACTCAAGTGTTCTGAAGTGAATGAATAGATGTATAAGGGTTGTATATAGTTAGGACTGATAATCACTAATGTGTTTAAAATTACTATATTGATATTAGAAAAATATACTTATGATTTAGTCACCCATTAAATCTTATCATCCTTATTTATCATGTTGTTTAGTAGTCAGACTATCTTGGCAAAGCCCAAAATAAACTTCTTAACAAAGTTGATTTTTCCAAAGAATGACTTCAATTCCTTCCTGATACCAAACAAAAATTATCTTATAATTGCTTCTATACTCTCTAGGTCTATTTAAATCCCTCATTCTAAGATGTTGTGACCCAGTAACTTACCCTTTATGACCCTAAATATACACTTTTTTAAGTTCAAGGAGATTCCATGACCTTTAAACCTTTAAAATATTGTTCTTAAGTCTTTCACATGGTCCTCCAAGTTTTTGGAAAAGATAGTTAAATAATCCATGTATATTATAATGCACTTACCAGTGATATTCTTGAATGTAATATCCATGACACATTAGAAGGTAACACACACATTGATTAGGTCAAATGGACTCCTTTTGTATATGAATGTAACCCACTTTTTTATGAACACTATCTTGATTTGGTCTTCATAGTTGACCATTACCTGATTGTATCTTGAGTACTCATCAACAAATGACATCATTTTAAATCCATTAAATATTTTTAAGACTTCATCTAGTGAAGGCAATGGGTAGTTATCCTTTTATGACACTTTGTTCAAGTTGAGGAAATCCACATAATGTCAAATTTATTCATTCTTCTTATGAACTGGAACCAAATTAGCTACCCACATGGAGTGTCTATTATGAAAGATGATTTTTTTTTTAGATTAATTTTTGTACTTCCTTGAATATCAACAACTCTAGAGATTCAATGGTCTTTACCTCTGATGGAATGGTTTGAGTCCTGGATTGAGAGGGATGGTATGGGTGAGAATGGAAGTGTTGAACATTTTTAAGTCCTTGTAGATCCATGTTATAACCTCTTTGAAGTGATTTATGGTTTGAACCAACCATTATTTTTGCTTCTTCATGCATGTTGTGACTTAAAGCACATTTTTGATTCATTTACATTGCCTAGATTATAATGCTAGTGAAATATACCTTTGGTAGGGGCTAGTTTGTCCTCCTCACCTTGGTCATTCATGTCAAATAGTTGTTATGTTGAGGCTATGCCCTTAGATATACTATTTTTTTAATATTGATCGCCCCTTCTTCATCTAATTCAAACTCTTTTCTTTCATCTTTATCTATGATCTGAGACTCATATGCATATGTATTTATGATGATGTCAATGATATGCTAATCATCATTGAATACTTAGAAGTTATTGATATTATTAGGAATAGAAGGAGTGAAGACTAACTCCACTGAGAACTGTATTAACCTAGATTTGGCTATTGGTTCTAGACTAGTAGCAATTATTGCCAATGCATCTATCATATATTTTATTCTATGAGGCAATGTTTGAATTTTAGAATGCATCAAAATAATATATCAAGCTACATACTTTGTTGTGGTATATAGATAAATGCTTGTCATTATAATAATATTAGATTATTACTTATTTGACAACAATTTCTAATTCACCAAGCACTTTCAGGTTCTTGACTTTCTTCTTTAAAGTAAATTGGAGACCATGAATTAGTGCCTCATATTCAGCGATGTTGTTCATGCAAGTAAATTATGGGTGAAATATAGATAAGTATGACCTCCCTTATGGGTTAATGAGTTAAACACCAAAACCACACCTACTCTTAGACTTAGATCCATCAAATTTAAAAATTCACATTTGATTTTCAGTTGTGTATGTAGGATTCAGATGAGTAGGTGATGCTACCATATTGATCTATCCACCTATTTTCTCAACTTCTAGTGGGAACATGTTTAGTTTCTATGCTGATAAGGAAATTATAGTTAGATCCTCAATGGAATAAGTAGGTATATGTATGTTTAGAATGGTTATTTTCTCATCTAAAGATCTTGTATATCCTTTGTTTTCACTTAGATCAACTTATTTCTCATCCTCAGCACTATGGAAACACTATGGAATAAAGGTATCTCACATGTAAAAATGATATCATACTCATCTAGATGATCTAACTCCTCAACTTATAAATTTTATTACATATATAACATGTTAATGGAGAGTTTATTATAAGTTTTTACTTCTTTCTTAAGTGCATAGACCCTGAGTTTAAATTCTTTGTACAATATTCCATTCATTGTATTATACTTTGTGATCAAATGAGTCATTTTTGGCTCACACTCAATTCAAATATGATTGGTTATTCCTTTCCATGGGAATCACATATGAGATAAGTCATTTTCCATGTAACCATTCAATTTTCTCAACCAATCTTGGCTCAATAACATACCATAAGCATCGAGTATAACTACAACCTAAATATTAATATATTATTGCACCCTAAGATTAGATGCCAACTATATATGGATGTGGTTCAACTCATTGATAACCTTAATATATGATTTGTCTAACTAAACAACCTTTTTATTGGACTTTGTAGGAGTTAACCCAACTAATAAAAAATTATATATGGCATCACATTTCCGAAAGCACCTGAATCCACCAAACAATTTTGTAAGTTATTACCAAAAATATGGATTGTTATGAGGAAAGGAGGGATTTCAAGAAAGGAGGGGTTTTATTATTTTTTTTATAAATTACAACATGGGCATCAATTTTCATATTAGTTTGTTTCCATTTAGGAGCAGATAATTCTTTCAATAGCATGTCTTTCTAGTTATAAATTTAGATTAATTAAAACATTGTTATATTTGCCTTAGTTCATTTTAAGTCATATACAATGCTATATCCATGTTTGCTTGGATCAATTGGTTTATCAATTTGTGGGGGCATATAGTTGTTTTTGGGTTGATAAGATGTTGTAGGTTTTTTAAGAGGAAAATTTTTGTTGCTCAAGTTATCATCAAGAAAAACTTGAGTGTTGTTTAGAGGAGTAGACATAGTTAATAGACCTTGGAACTTACTCCTCAACTAGTAGTTATTCCCCTTTGTAATAGTTTGAATGCATGGACCTCATCCAAGTTATCTTTAGGCTAATTTTCACTCTAAAATGAAATCTCTTAAGTTTATAAGACTAGAGCTGTACCAGGGTTTCCTCCACCTTGGTTTGAGTTGTCATTGTTTGGTACAAACACTATCTCTAGGTTGTCCATTTCCTTTTGGAATATGTTTCAGAATAAGGTGAACTGGTCACAATCAATTTTACCATGATCATCCATGTTATGAAAACTATACCAGGTAGGCAATTCTAAATTAGTTAAATGTACTAAGTTTGAGGTGTTAGTATTACTATTCTAGTTTACATTGTCAAACGAGTTGGCCACTCTTCTATTATTAGGCCTTGTTTTCCATTGCCTATTATTTACTTGTAAGTTAAAATTTATATTTTTTGTGGGGTTATTCATTATTTTATTATTATTTTGAGGCACTTTTTTATGAAAATTGACCACGTCATTTTTCAACCATTGAACAATTTATTGAAAGTTTATTACTTCAGGGTTCACACTAGTATTCTGTTGATTTCCCATTTGTAATTATGGGTTAGACACAGGTGTAGTAGTGTTTATAACTACAAGGTAAATAGGATGTGTTTGGTTATATTTGTTTTTTATAGGCATTTAAATATATATAAATGATGGGACAACCTATTGGTTTCTAGTAGAGGCAATATAACCACTCATGGTAGGCATCGTAGCATGTTGTTGTAGACAACATGAACAAGTTATTGATTATTCACCTATGTAAAAGCATGTTTTATAGGAATATAAGGTTGATATTTAGGCATATAGTTCATTTACATTACATTGTACACTAGATTCAAGCTTGCATACATAACACCCATGATTACATTCATCAATAAAGTGTTATGTTGAAGACCTTGATTGATCGATAGAATTTGATTATATACACCAAGTTGTAATAATGAAGTTATAGGACCAACTCCATAGGATTTTGGTACCATTTTTTTCTCAATATTGATGAATTCATTCTAAGCTAATGACAAGGATGTAAGTTTTAATAGGGTTCTCCTAAGAAACATGGATGTCATTGAGTCCAAAGCCCTTAGGTAGGTTTGGATGGAAACTACTATTTTCATGTAATGGTATTTCAAAATTTAATATAGCCTATGTAAATGTGTGTATAATATATTCATTGGTTTGTTTGGTTCCCTACAAGTAGTAACAAAGTGATGATATATGATAGTTGGATCAATGAGAAGCCTGAATTGATTAGTAAATATTATTTCTAGATCAAAATGAGAGGTAATAGATTCATTTAGAAATCCAAGGTACCAAACATAAGCAACCTCTCCCAAAGATTGAGGAAACAAGCAATACAAAAAATCCTCATGTTGAACCTAAGTTTGATAAGGGCATCTTTGAATGCCTGGATATGTTCTTTGGTAGTTTAAATCTAATTAGGTATATAATTTAGGTAGAACTTATTATAATTATTTGGTAAATCATGGGAAATACCTAAAACATTCACCAATCCATGAGATTAACCTCCATTGGTGGGTTTTAAGGGGTAGAAAATGGATTAATGAAGAAAACTACAACCATAAGTGAGCTACTACATGAGTGGATTTGTCTAATTTTTAGTTTTTATTTGTTTATTCTTCATTTTTTATGTTTAGTGAGTTCTAATAGTTCAAATTCAGCCATAAGACATTTTGATCTAGTGGTTAACTATCTAGTTTATATTTTATATCTTGAAATACATGAGCGTGGGAAATAATCCCAAGTGTTTAACTTTAGATTTTTATTAAAATTTTTATTTTTAATTAGCGGAATTCCTTATAGAATAAAATATTTTGAAATGTCATTTATATTTAAAATTCCAACATTATGCCTTAGGGGTAGTGAATATTTTTAATCCTATTTGAAAGGAGTCCCGTAGGGTAAGTATCGCCAAATTTTATATCTACTAGGTCATGATGCACTAATCTTCACTCAATTGTGCATTATGATAGTTCCAATCAAGGGGCCTACTAGTGTGAAAATTAAAATTAAATTTTAATAATATTTTAATCCTTGAATAAATTAGATCGTAATTATGGCTGTGTTGTATTCAATTGGGTTTCAACAAGAGCTTGAAAATAACAAAATATACACACATTTTCTTGATCAAAATTAGGGTTTTAGATAAAAAATAGTTAAAAATATGAAATTTAATTATTCATTCCCATGTATTTAATCATTCAACAATGTGGTAACTTAATGATAATGAAATTAAGTAATCAATCGAGATAAATGAGTAAAAAAATGATTACTATCAAACAAGTCCTAGTTTAACGAGATTTGATAAAAAAGAGAAAAAGAGAGAAAGATGGAATAAAGCCTACAATAACAAAGAGGAAATATGTAATTCTTGATCAGTGAACTCCAAAATGTAGTCTATTACCTAATCAGAGTGTGCACAATCAAGAATGGTGATGGTGCATATGCCAAAGAGAACCAAACAATGAAATGAATGCACACAACCACCATACAAATGTGCATATTGAAAACAATAAATTCAGAATCTTCTATTAATTAAAATATTTGTGTAGATAGTTAATTACAAGTTCAACATGATCAATCGATCAAAATTTCACTAGCGTAGCTGTGTGGATAAAAAAGAGGGATTTGATTTAACACTATGAAATTAAAAATAATTAATTAACTTTAAACATTTTTGAGAAACAAAAAGCCAACTCTTATAATGACCAGGGTTGGCCTCCTTATAGAATTCCACTAGTTCATTGCCCACCCAAACACTCCTTCAATTTTCTAATCCCTCAACTTTACCTTTTTGCTCAATTTTATCTAGAAAAAGACATTAAACAAGTTCATGTTTACAATTTAAGTCTTCTTCAACAAAGTATAAAAATTAAAAATTAAAATATCATTACATGAGATAAATTTTAGGAAACTAGGGGAACTGCGACATTTGTGTCAGAGTCAAATTTCCAATGATTTTGATGGTTTCAAAAAATGAGTTTAACAGGACCAAGTTACAACCAAAAAACTACCAAGAGATCTAAAGAGACACCAAGAAGACCTATTTGGGTTCAAAAAAGTGTAAAACTTAGTTGAAAGTAGTTTTTGAATTGGGTCAAATCAAATAAAATTGTGGTTATTGATGTGACCGGGTTATAACAAGTTTGTTGGTGGTGAAGTGCTTTAGAAAAATGACTCTCGGGGTAAACTCTGTGCTCCCCAAAGTGATATGTGGTCTAAGAGGACCGAAAAGAAATAATCAGCTCATAACTTATAGTTTATCATTGATAAAGCACTTTTTACAATTTTATAAAATCCTAATGTGAATTGGGATGTCAAAATTTTATTAGAACTAGGGGTGTCTTGGAATGCATACTAAGTTCACTCAGGTCTTTGATAGGCAAAAAAGGGTCTATTAAGTGTATGTATTAAAGTTTAAACCATTTTTAGAATGTGACTATGAATTTGTGGAGATAACTTAACTAGCCTATGAACTATGGGGATCTTAGGGACCCATATCATAGGATAATTTACAATTGGGTTGGATGCTCTATGATGTAACACTAATCTAGATAACAATGAAGTAGAGAGAGGCTCTCTACAATCTACAACATGTCTCTAATATAGGGGTATCTCTAATAAAGGTATTCATAGGAGGGTGTGCATATGTGGTAATTTTGTAGAGGTAGACCTCACTTGAACTGGTAGCTTAACTTATATCTAAGGTATGGTAATGGATGGGACTGATACTAGTGACCACTATGTAGCTAGGTATGGAGTAGGTAAATGATACTCATATGAAAGTACCTGAATGGTAACAACCTAATTAGCATGTATATGCTGAAGACATTTATGTATATTATAGGGGATGGATTTAAGCTATTGTATCTAAGGCCTACCCAATAATATATTGAATGTGCTAGAACTAGGTACCACTATAAATTTGGTGGTCACATGTGTAGGGACAACTTGTAATGGAAGTAATATCTTCCTGATGGAATGATGGATATGGCCACTAAATCTAGGAAAAAGCATATCCATCTGAGAAATATCTTTCTCTGAATAACCTAGGTGATGTATAAGTGTAATAGTACACATATTAATGTTTGACCCATTATCAATCATGACACTCTGAATGGGATGATGATCAATGCAAGCATATAAATATAAGTCATCATCAATGATCTATTCTGAGAAAGTGATAAGATGTCTAGCTAGTCCTATAGTATGATTCACACCAAGGATGGGTGTCCATTGTATGAGTATGATAGGATGCTAGTGGTGGATGTGCTTGATAAGTATAATGAACACCTGAAATGTATCTTGTCTCATTAGGTTTATGCTTTAGAAATGGATCAAATAATATTTTCATTGCCTTTGCCTCAGTTGGTTGTGCATTAGGTGTTTCTGTATGGTTACTCACATAAATGATATTAGCCTCTATCAAATCTTAGATATTATGTCATAAACTGGTGAATTTATTTGTAGTATGGTAGAGGGCCATATGATAATCACAAAATACATTGGAATAATAATTAATTGGAAAAGGCCTAGTCATATCAACCTCTTTGATGGAAGGGAAAGACATGACATTGTATTCCAAAATTTGTTGGAGTATGTGATCTAGAGTTTAGGAAGATTTATAAAAGTTCTCCTTGGAGGAGTTGATAAAAATAGATGAGGGTTTGTCTCTAATGCTATGTTAACTTTTGTATTTTTTTAATTCTTGATTTCATTGGGCCTCGCCTTATATGGGGGCTTATTTAAACTTTTATTAGTGAAATTTGACATGTTTATGTACTTTAAATTTCCCATGGAGCAAAGTTTGATTTCTTGTTCCTTTACTATATGGCATAAATATGTAAGTGATGGAATTTTTTTTAATAACATAGATTCATGTAATGTTGGAAATAATAAGCTTTGTTTAAATATGTCATAGAGCTCTCTATCTACCATGGAGATAGTCATATTTACTAATATGGTTTTATATTGGAAGACATATTCAACTATTGGTTTATTTGATTTTTGCTTTAGCTAAGCAACTTGAGCACAAGAAACTTTGCCATTGATATTGATCAATAATAAAACATATCTACGAGTTAATTATATGTTGTAATTTAATAATTTAATCATAGAATCATTATAATGCATACTCCTTTAAATTATGAAGGAACAACTTGATCAGGACCTAATCATTGGACACATAATATAAACATGATGTGTGTAAAATATAGAGATGATGATGTAGGTCACCCTTACCACCATATAGATTAAGCTTGGATTATATACATCTAGAAGGAAAAGGAGTTGCCATTATATGCTATGCCAAAGGTGTGTGTAGGAGCACATGAGAGTCCAATGCATGAGATGGTCTAAAGGAACCTTGCTAAAGATGTAACACCTTAGTTTATAGAGAATGGACATCATGCATAAGGTATTTTACATATGGATATTAGGAATGTATATATCCATTGGTGGTGTTGTAATTAGAGAAGGATGCTTATTTATAATACATTTTTGTAAAATTTGAGTTTCCCTAATAATAGGTGTAATAATATTAAAATCTATGGGGTTAGAGGATTGACCAAGTGATGTGTTATTTGTTTCCAATATAGCTTGAAAAATTTATGCATGAACATGGGGTTGTTACTGAATTCTATCTATAAAAATTTAAAATACCTAAACCTTATTGATCATAAGATTGTCATCATGGAGGGGGGATTGTGTTTTAAGTCCCCTCTTGTGTATCATCAAGATCTTGATTGTATTGATCATGTTCTAATGTATTATCATTAGAGTACACATAATCAAGATGTGAAGGATCAATTAGAGGATTTGTAATTGGTGATTTTTCTATGGTATAAGATCAAATGGAAGAAATCTAGGTATGCTTAACAAGATTACCACTAAGCCTAACACTTATTCTTAAAATAAGAGATATATATTTTTAGATGGCATATAGTAAACAAAATTAAAGTGTGATATTAAAATTTAATAAATGAGATCAAGAAACACTAACACAATAAATGGAAATATGAAAAATAAAGATACAAACCCTATGATCATTTAGGGCTAGGGTTTTGATGCTATTTGAAGTAAATCAGGTCCACTAAATGATTTAACTATTTAGGGAATTATAAAATGCAAAACCCTAAGCAGATAAAGAATTGAGTATATACATGAGAGAATAAATATATAAATATCAACAACCAATGACTTGTAAAATAATTTATTTATTTGCATAGCCTATAAATAGTATTGAATTACAAAGAAGATACTTAGTTGTAAAAATGACTAACAGATAAGTGACAGGCTAGAAAATGGTATAAGAATAGTGTAGGGTGTCATCAATAGGAAACATGTGTTAGAGTCTCTTTCAGAAAATAAAGTGGCATCTTTGACAATAAAAAATGATATAATGTCGTTATGTACCATGCTAATGACATTGAGAAGATGAAAAAATAATCTTCTGGGAGGATGTCCACCTTGTACTAGGGAGCCTATCTCTATGTGACTAAGTTATGAATAGTTGTCTACTCCATATTTTTATTGATCTCAATGTGAAACCCTAGTCCTCCATGCTTTTTAGGGTTTTTTATGAACATAATTATAAGTAGAGTGGCATTAGTGGGATAGGTTGGATGTGACCTCAACACCCAATGTGTTTAACATTACCTACATACCAATACCTTGAAAGGTGATAAATCCCAATATAGTTGTCCCATTCTAATTGATTGTGCAAGTGCAAGTGAGGGTTTTATATTATTCCAACATGATTCACCTAAAAAAATATCTTTCAAATGACCTACTTCATGGAAAACTATCTAGTTTAATATGAATGTTGGTTTGAGTGCTTTGAGTGTGTATTGAGACTGGAAACCTAAGTAATCTAAACTATGGGCTATTATAGATGGGTGTATGTAGAACTAGGGTAGAATAGGGATCAATGACCTTATTTTCACATTTTATTTAGAGTGTATTCATGAGTATATGCATCTATTTTCCATCTAGGGGATCAATGAATAGGAGTGGTCTTTATATAGTGTTATGGTGCTTCTCGAGACATTAAATGCATTTAGGATGACCCTAAAATGATTCAGGATATATAAAGATATATATTGAGAGTAAAAGGAACAATGACTCAATAACAATGCCCCTTTGCCAATAGTGTAATGCACTATAGACCAAAGAGTCATGATATTGTCTAGGTGGATGGAATGGGTGAGAAAAGGTCCTAGGTGCCTAGAAGATGGCCTAATGTGGCTTTTGGTATATCTAGGAAAGGGATAATTACACACATAATCTAGAAAAGGATCAAAAGAGGTCCTAAGATAGGTCTAGGGATAAACTGAAGATAGGGTAGTCTCAAGTCACACTCATTACACTAAAATGACATTTTAGATGGATACATTTGCCCCCCCACTTTATTCTAAGAATACAACAAAGTGAAATGACTACAATAAAGGAAAAGAGGATGTACTTGGACTTAGCTAAGAGGTGAAGCTTGTGAATGTGGATCTGATTATATGAACTATCTTCCATTGCATGTCTTGTGAATGAAACATGTATGAATCAGTCTTTACATTAGAAACATTAAAATCAAAGATAAACTAGGTAGGTAGAGAGAGAGAGAGAGAGAGAGAGAGAGAGAGAGAGAGAGAGAGAGAGAGAGAGAGAGAGAGAGAGAGAGAGAGAGAGAGAGAGAGAGAGAGAGAGAGAGAGAGAGAGAGAGAGAGAGAGAGAGGAACTATACAAACCTATGCAATTTGTGTAAAAATTGAGTATATACTAAACTTGTTTGATAATTTGTCACTGATACTATACAAATATGAGCTATAACTATTATACCTTTCTAAAATTTATAGAATTTTTTATTTTGGGAATATTAGATAGTGTGGTCCCCTTTTATAATAACGCGCTACATTATAGACCATTGTACTATGTTATTGACCAAATGTGTTGTTTCTATGGCAAATTGAGGCTGATTTATGTGTGAATGTCTGTCACTATGATTTCCTAAATCTGATCTCTATAATTTATGCTTATATGCTAAAAACTGTGTTTTTAGTGCACTAGGATAGCCTAATCTCTGTGATAAACACCTTTGAATTCCCTCTCTTTTGAGGGGAGGTGTTGAACCTTTGCAATAACTTTAATTAAAATAAAATCTATGCATAATGTGTGTTAGACTAAAAACATATGATATCTACATGAAAACAGATATAATATGTGTACATGACATCAGAAAGTAAGATGGTTTAAGCATGATTTTATAATGTATGGTGTATGTTACATCTAAGATTCACAAGGTTGTTAATATAGATATAAAAATGTAAGAATGTATATGAACAACAAACCTAAATATAATCTATGTAAAATAATTGGGGGGATGGGGCATGATGTCCATCAAGAAACCCAAGGAGGAAGGGGAATTTCATGAGGTCCCTCATGTCATCCCAAACTAGATGTGAATGTAACAAGCAATAGATAAGTGTCATGGCCATGACACACACATATAATAGACAAGGCACATAAATTATACCAAGGGGCCAAAATACAAGGGACATGGGCACATGTCGCTAAGTCTAATAAATTAATATATACAATAAGATGTTCAAATGTCCACATATGTGAAGAGAAAGCAAGGTTGGTTTAGAGCCACATGGAAGTAGATATTAAAATGTATACATACACAATCAAGAAGCACACATAAGGATATGGGCACATGTACAAAGCATACACACAATGAAAGGAATTGTCTTAGAGCTATAGAACAATGACATATTCAAATGCCCTCAAATAGATTTAGAAACAAAGAGATGCAATCAAATCTAAACTAGAAAAGTAAGAAATGAAGGTATGCATAACATGTGGTAAAAATATTTATAAGATCAAAGACATCAATAAGTTGAGTCTATAGTAGTAGTCGATAAAAAATTAGTATTGTATAGGATGATCAATAGTAAGATATAATCATTACTAAATCTGTTATAAGTAGTATAAAAAGAGATAACCTAGAAAACTAAAAGCTACATGTATGATGTCCATAATGGGGCTGATATGTCATTATTGAATCTATGTAGAGAACCTGAGTTTTATAGTAATTAGTGAATACTCTAAAGGAACAAATGAATCATGTATGTATGATAAAACCATCTATACCTACATAAATAACATACATAGTGTCTACAAAATAGACGGAATATAAACATGAAAATACATAAAATCTAAAATTTGTGTATTCTAAGCAATATTTGAATGTGTTTATATTTTTGAACATATTATATTATTTTTGTGTTTATAATTATAAGCTATGTGAAATCCACATGAAAATGAAACTATATACAAAGAGCAAGGTAAGAAAAACTATGTACAAGTAAACTATGAGAACATGCTAACTGATGAGTCTCATAAGAGACCAATATTAAGGTGACATGTATGAATTAAAGGAAGAATGACCACACATGATATGTAAAGAAGTATATAAGATATATGAACTAGATGTACTAAATAGTATTTAGCTAAAATTGGGTGTGGAGTATTGTTATGAATATATGGAGCTAACTAAACTAGATTTTAAATTATGGAGCTCTTAGGGACCCATTTGGTAGGAGAAGCTATAACTGGTGTGGATGCTCTATGTTGTAACACTAATATAGGTAGGAATGGAGTAGAGAGAGGCTCTCTAAAATTTTTAACATGTATCTAACATAGGGTAGTCTCTAATAAAGGTCTTCATGGGATAGTGTGCATACATGGAAATATTGTAGAAGTAGACCTCACCTACATTAGTGGCTCAATTTATATTTGGGGTGTGGTAATGGATGGGATCAATGATAGTGACCATTATATAGCTAGTTTTGGAGTAGGTAAAGGACACTCATATGTAAGTCCCTCAATGGTAATACCTTGATTATCATGTATATACTTAAGACATTCATGTACATTAGAGGGGATGGATCAAATATATTGTATCCATGACCTACCCAATAACATATCAAATGTGGTGGCACTAGATACCACTATGAATCTAGTGGCCAAATGTGTAGGGATAACCTATAATAAAAGTATTTTCTCCTTGATGGAGTGATATACATGCCCATTAAATCCACACATAACTATATCTATCTGAGAAATATCTTGCTCTGAATAGCCCAAGTGATGCATAAGTGTAATAATAAACATATTAATGCTTGACCCATTGTCAACCATGACACTTTAAATAGGATGATGATCAATGTAAGAATGTATAAAGAGTGCATATAAATTTGAGTCATCATCAATGATCTCTTATTCTGAGAAAGTGACAAGATGCCTAGTTGGTAGTGTATTATGATACACACCAATGATATTATTTAAAGGGTGTGTGTCTATTGTATGAGTGTGATAAAATTATGGTGGTGGATGTGCCTAGTAAGGATAATGAACACCTAAAGTGTTTGTTTTCTCATTATTTGCATGCTTTGTAAATAGATCAATGAATATTCTCATTACTTTTGCTTAGGTGTTTTTATAGGAGTGCTCACATCAATGATATTATTCCCTATCAAATATTGGATCTTATGTTGTAAGATAATGCATTTATTTGTAGTATGGATGGGGGCCATGTGATAATATCAAAATGCATTGGAATCAAGATTATTTTGAAAAGGCATAGTCGCATCAACCTATTTGATGGGAGGTAGAGATATGACATTGTATTCTAAATGTTTTTGGAGTATGTGAGATAGCATTAGGAAATTTGTAAAATATTTTCTTGAAGGAGTTGATAAAACCAAATGAGTCCCTATCTCTAATGTTCATTAACTATTATCATTTGTTCATTGGGACTCACCTTTTATGGGGGATTATTTGACATCTTATTAGTGAAATATAACTTAGTTGTGTACTTTAAATTGCCCATGGAGAGAATTTTGACTTCCTGTTCCTTCATTGTATGGTATGAATTTGTAAATGATGGAAACTTTTTGAATAATATAGATTCATATAATGCTGGTAATAAGCTTTGTTTGAATATGTCCTGGAGATATCTATCTATAATGGGGATAGTCATATTTATTAATATGGTTTTATATCACAATACATATTAAGTTATTATCTCATTATATTTTTGCTTTATTCAAGTAAATTTTACATAAGAAACTTTGTCACTGATGTTGATCGATAACTGTGCCAAAAATACATCTGTGAGTGGATTAATTGTTGTAATAGACTGATTAGGGAGATTATAAAACCATTGTAATTTTAAAATATGAGGGAACACCTTGGTCAAGATCCAATCATTGGAAACATAATCCAAACAGGTTACATGAAAAGCATGAAGATGATGATCTAGGTCACCCTTACCATAATATAGAGTAAATCTGGGTGCCAAAATTTTTGATGGAAAAGTAGTTGCCTATATATATTGTGCCAAAGGTGTATGTAGGCACACATGAGAGTCCAAGAATTGAGATGGTCTAGTTTCACCTTACTAAAAATGTAACACCTTAGAATATAGAGAAAAGATATCATGCATAATGGATTGTACGTATAGAGAGGAGGAATGTGTACTATTCATAGGAGGTATTTCCACTAGAGAGGGCTACCTAATTATAGTAGGTTATTATAGAATATGAATTTTAAAAATAGTAGGTGTAACAATCTTAGAATATATGGGGTTATAATATTTACCAAGTGACGTGTTCTTTATTTCTAACATATCTTGAAAAATTCATGCATGATCATTCCCAAAGTCTATCTCTAAAACTTTGTAATACCTCATCCTTATTGATTATAAGATTATTGTTGACACTTGGATTTTCACCCCTGAGGAGATGACTAATTATCCTCATCCAAGTTGCACCATAGATATATTTCCCTTTCTATAGGTGACAATGTTGATAAATGAATCTCTAGATGAGGGGCTAGCTCCCCTTGATGCACACTTTGAAGCTTTCTCTTTAACTTAGTAATTTGAAAATGAAAAGGGATTGAGAAAAAAAAAAGGGTGATGCAAAAATATATAATTTCCTCTCATTTTACTTAAACCACTATTTAAATACAGACAAGGATGTTTCACACAAGACTCACAACTTAGCATCCATTGATACATCAATGTTTCATATGCTAGATTCAAGAAGGTATACGATTCTCAGGAAGGGAATGAATGATTAAAATGAGGGATAAAATCATGTAACACTTATAGGATATATATACACTTATAAAATAATACTAAAAAATAATTTTAACAATCTCTTTTCTACAAATTGGTAGACCATCAAGAGAACAAGCTATAAAAGACAATCTTTCACTAGACTAGACCAACAAGATTCGAGTCATTACTCAATATTACATCATATGAGTGGAAATAACACTTGTATATTTATTAAATAGTTATTAAAGTATAAATTTGGCTAGATTTTACCCATCAACCAACAAATGCTACCTAAAAAGGCCAAGAGAATGCATATTTATAGCTTTTGAGAGGAGGATCAAGTAAAGGAAGTCCAAGGGTCACTTGGACATGTATCACCTTGAAATAATAAATTAAAATTTAATGTGAAAGAGAGGTGTGGTGAGATATTCCATTTAATAGATGTATAATTTTCCAAAACAAGTCATAAGGATAGTGAAAAGTGGCACAAAACTTGTAATTTTGACATAGGAAATTGCCTTCATGATTCATCCTCCAAAACTACCTCTTCTATACATATGGTCATGTTTGATTGTTGGAATAATCAAGAGGGTTTATAAATAAGTTCCCACATGAATTTGATTTATCCTTGAGCATCTCTATTCTTGTGGACATGCAAAATTATCTCTGGTAATTTTAGAATAGCTCTTTTCTATGCACCTTATACACTTGGCATTCAAAACTTCTAAATTTTCCAAAATAGTATATGAAAAAGAGGGAATGACACTTTTCAAAGGTTACCATATCATCAATTTCAAGAAAAAACCTTTCAAAGGCTTCCCTAATTGCTTTTCACCACTCTCCACAAGTGTTCACTAGCTAGCTCATTAGACTGGCTGAAAGTGAGAGCCTAGTTGGGACACTTATAGGTTGATCCATGAGATGAGATGAATTTCTAGAGTTATCTCATGTGTAAATATTCCTTTTAACATTGTTTTCATCTTCTAAATCCTCTTTTATCTTGTACACCATTCAAAATAAGACTTGTTTTCCCTTAATCCATACAATTTGATACAAATTAAAAACATATGTGGGATCCTATAAGATTCTTATGAAAATTATATGTGTTTTCATGTCCATACCCTTTCATTTAGATGATATAATGGAAATATTTCTCCAATCAGGTTCTTGTGAGGGTTTTACAAGGGTTTTGAGTGGCTTGAACTCTTAACCTTTATTTATAAAGTTCAGATGTTGAAACCCTTCTAAATTACACTAAATGATATTAAATGACATCCTATATATTATAAAAATGTCTCAGGTTTCCATGCAAATGTTTATGAAAGATATGAGTGATTGAACTTGACCTTTGAGTGGCTTTTATGCTTCCTGTGAGGGTTTCAGTATGTCTGGAGTTAGATATGGCTTCCTATGGAGTTTCCATACCAAAAAAAAACTTACACACGTCTTATTATGACCTAAAACATGTCCAAATCATTTTGAGATCTCAACAAGAGCCAAAAATGGAAGTTACCCATATTTTAGAATAAGAGCTATACCTTGCCAATAGGCCTGTTTGTACTTTATGAAACAAAAGATCATAATTATCATCATAAATTAATTAAAATAGAATTAAAACATCATATTTACCCCTCTATGCATCATAAAAAACATTATATTACTTGTATAAGGCTATAACTTGTAGTGACATCTCATTTGGGGTTGGGTTTGCATGTTTTCCCACTAGGTCTGCCTGCAGACCTCATTGTGTAGATAATTTACTTGGCATATTTAACTTATATGTTGGTTTATAATGTCCCTATATTTGTTACCAAACTATAAAAACCCACTTTAAGGGTCAAATTGAGCACAAGCCCTTTATTTTTACTTTTCCCAAAAATTGCCATTTTCTTGCATGTAAGGAATGACCCACCTATAAGACAAAATAGAGGCATATTGACCTATTTGGATGGGAAAATTAATTTTTTTTTGGAGATATAAAGGTATTTATGACCATTTTTACTTATTTTTTAAGTTAAATTCCATGTCTAAGGGGTCTAACTAACTTAATCTTGCCAAAAAAGGGGTCAAAACCCCTATTTTTTCATTTTTTTCCTCAAACCTCCATGTAGATGATACCTACTCATCTCATACAAAATTATGAAATTATTATATATTTAATCCATCCATAATTAAATATCATGAAGCTTTGGATGTCTTTGGAAAGCCTGTTTGATAGTGAAACCCCCCACTTGTCCCTTGAAACAAGGTCCTCTTAGCTTAACTGTACGGACTGTGTCAACTTTGATTATAATAAAGTGGTATTAGAATTATATTTTAATGTTTTTTAATATAATTAACTTCATTTTATGTTTTTATACCACCATATAAAGTTTTATACCCTCCTTCCCTTTTGGAATAGCCAAACTAGGTCCATGGTTGTTTTCAAGGCATGATCCCTGTTTAGCCTGGTTGTATGTGCATTTTGAGATTATATTGATGTTAAAATACCATATATTCATGATTATAAGTTCATTATGTTATAAAATTTCCTTATTTCCTCTTTTTAAAGCTTTCAAACCATCAAATCATGCCTAGGTCCTTCAACTTGTATATCCCTGCTTACTTGGACTAAGACAAACCCTTACACCTGTCTATAAGTTATTTAGGACCTCATTTGATGTTTATGGGCCCTAAATAAATGTTTCCCTATAGTCATATAATTTATTTTATTCTTGGATCCAACTTGGAATTCTTCAAACTCTACCATCTTCCAATTTAGGTGTTTTGGGCTTAGATGACCTGCTTGACTAGGTTTTCCTTCTCAAACCCGTATTTAGTGGCTTTTTAAATCCAAAATAAGGTAGTTTCATGATGTGTTGATTTTAATTAGTCCCATATGGTAATATCATGCTTAATTACACTTTAATGACCTCTCCTTGTAATGAGAAATTATTATATACCATCTTAGGCCTTCATGGCATGATAATTATGGCTCTTGGGAAATTTTAAGACCCAAAATGGGTTCCACCATAAACTCCTAACTCTTTCTCATCCATACAACTTCTAAGCACAACTTGATTGAAAGTGGCAAGGAAAAAAACAAGGAAAAAATGGGCAAATTAGCTTTGGAAGGATACTAGTTGGATCTCCC
The DNA here is from genome assembly GCA_037957365.1 of Torreya grandis. Taxonomy (NCBI): domain Eukaryota; kingdom Viridiplantae; phylum Streptophyta; class Pinopsida; order Cupressales; family Taxaceae; genus Torreya; species Torreya grandis. Next base: position 2,989,277 of record JARHVA010001717.1, read on the forward strand.
ACAAGATGATTTAATGAAGGATATATTCAAACATGAATCTTAATAACATGATCATTACCATGAAACTCTCTAGATGTTGAAAAAAAAACCCATGTTCAACATCAAACTTTGCAAACTTAAAAAAAAACAAGCGCCATTTGAGATCTCCTTCACAATAAATGAAAAGTGAAGTGTTATATGTTGTAAATATCATGGATATAGATTTATTATAGACTAAAAACATCTCCCCAAGATCACACAACTCCATGAATCCCTGAAAGTTAGAAACAAATGCATAACAGTACCCCTCTTCAATATAATTCTATAAAAATCTATTTAGATTGTTTACAATGGTTCATAAAGTAAGAGGAACTAAAACATAATTTATTTTTATAAAAATTAATCAAACTTAGAGTAAAGTCCACCTGTAGAATCACTCCTCCCAACTCTACTTGTACCTTCTGTACCAAGTGCTTGAAGTTGACCTTCATTTTCATGCCAAGATGAAGATGAAGAAAAATGACTTACAAATGCATAATTTTGCACTATTATTGAAGTTAAAATGTGTAAATAGGTTTGGGGAGGTGAAGATACCTCCCTCCCACGTTTTTAGATAGATATTTGATCATGGGGGCCGTGAAAGTGCCCAAAAGGGCCTAAAAACAAGGAAAAACCCCCCTTTTATAAATGTAACTAAATATTGGACTACCAAAAACCTAAAACTAACATCCTATGACATCTCCCTCATTAACCACATCTTGGTGACAAGTTTATCACTTTAGGCATCCACACAAGTCCTCTTTTTTAGCTCCAAAGCGGGCCCACAAGGCATTATTTGCATATTGAGTGTGGTAAGTGCAATTAAATGACTTAGAAAGATCCAAAATCACATTGAAAATAATATTAGGACTAAAACCACATATTTTATTCATTTTACCATGTTTGACCCTATTTGACTAGGTTAACTTTTATTGACTTGACTAGTACAAAGGCCTAGACTTTGGACCAAGGCTAGATTAGGGACAAGTGAACATCTAGATCAAAATGAGACTACTATAGGACATTTAAAAAACTATACAAAGTTCAAAAAATATAGGGGTTGACTCAAATTTGACCAAAGGTCAAATTTTGTCAACACTTTTGACAACTGTTGGGGTAAACATGTTTGTCTATGTTTGAGACTAGTAGCCTTACCCAATTAAGGGCCAATGGAGTCAATGTATACTTTAAGATGATTAACAAGGTAATGCCAAAACAAAACATAAAGCAAACACACCAACCAATAACAACAAGACCACACAAAGATAACACAAACAAGACAAAGAGAAACTCACACTTGTGCATAAGAACTTAGGGAACACAAGGAAAATAAGAAACTATTTACAAGGGAAGAGGAAGACCTTAGTATAAATGTTTGACATGTATCCCATTTATTGGGATATGAAGCTCCTCTCCATCCAACTTTTAAAGTTAGAAAGCATTATGTGGCTTGCATTGAGTGATCATATATAGTCCACTCCACAAAGCATCAAACTTTATGTTTTCTCCACATTTGGCCCTATCTTCATCCCATTTTAGGATAATGTCTCCTTATTTGAATCTCCTTGGCATGGATTTATTGTCAAAATACTTATTTTTTTACTCTTGGTGAGTAGTCATAGTGTGCATAGCTTGGTCTCTTGTCTCCTCAAGCTCCATTAACTCACATAACCTGACTTCCATGCTATCATTCTCCATCAATTGTAGTTGATAGGTAAGGTCTAAGGATGCTAACTCAAGTGAGATAGGTAGTCTATCTTCCATTTCATAGACAAGTGTATATGGTGAGTTACCAATTGCTCTCTTTGGGGTGATCCTATCAGCCCAAAGGTTTGTCTTCAACTTGGTATGCCAAGTCCTTTGATTCTCCTCTATTGTTCTCTTTATAATCCTTACTAGATTATTCCTTATAGACTTAGCTAGTCCATTCCCTTGGGGATATTAGTTAGACGAGGTACTAAGATAGATACCAAGATTTAAAGCCCATTCACTTGTTCTTGTTCCTAGGAAAGCCAAGGCATTATCTAAGATTATGGTTTAAGGAGATCCAAACCTTATTACTATACCTTCATAAAAATCAAGGACTGAAATTTCATTAGCCTCCTTAAGATATACAACCTCCACCCATCTTGTAAAGTAATCAGTGGTGCTCAACAACAACTTGTGACCAACACTAGGAGGATTGATTAGGCCTATAAAGTGATCAGAAATTAGGTTCTAAAACATGGTTACAAGTCAGAGTTTAAATGGTACCACACTGTATATCTTGTCGAGAGATTTTTGACGTTTTTTGCGGTTTGCAAAATGGACACCATATGCAAAAGTTATAGGCTACTAAATTTTTGGTTCGACAGGTAAAAATTTGGTGTCGTAAAGTGACGTGGCATTATTTACATGTGGCAAGTGGACCAATAAGAGGTTGACACATGGCATGATTAAGCTCATAGATAAGCTCATTGACCAATCCATGTGGTAAGTTCAGAGGCTTCCATAAGCTGAAGCCCAAGTAAGGTGGTGAGCAAGGTCGCAAGCTTGAAGGAAGGACCAAGTCCAACTGTGCATGTTGACCAATGTGCATGCTGAATAGGTGCATAAAGCCCACCAAAGGGGGCGTTGACACATTCCAAGGAGGCACTTACCTATTTTAAGCCTAGCCTCATTCAAAAATCCATGCATGTGGGACAAAACTTAAGTCTAAGTACCTAAAATGGAGGGAAGAAAATTCAAACTGCATGCTTGGCGCCTAGGGAGGAGAGCCTGAGTGCACCCAACAAGGAGAGGCCAAGTCAAAGCACCTAGAAAGGAGAGATTGAGCACCTAGAATGGAGGAAGGAGGTTTTGAACCCTTGACCTTTCGTGTAAAAGGATAAGTCCTTAGCCACTACGCCATAGACTTCAAACTGATTATAAAGATACGAATTTGTATTTGTTTTAATCAAATTTTGGACTGTGTTTTTATTTTTAAAGGCCGAGACTTTGCAAAAGCTTTGGGAAAGCTTATGTAATGGATTTTTATCCATTTTATAGCCATAATATTTAGTCTTAATACTCTTTTAATCCAATTTTCATATTGGAAGAGTATTTTTAAGCCCATAGAGGAGATTTTTAGGACTTTGAAGCAACTTTGCAGGTGTGAAGACTCACAAAAATCGAAGGTGTCGAGCTTGATTATCAGTCATGGTGAAGGTGGATTTTTGCATTGAGAGATCAACTTACAGGAAAGTTGTTTAATGTTTTTAGGTTTTTGAAATGCCCTTAATGGAAACGGTCCACTCCTTTGGAGAACTCAGAGATGTAGGCATCATTTGTTGAGCCGAACTCCGTTATCACATTTCGAGTTTTTGGTAATTGTCACTTTTGTGCATGATTTTGATTCAGTTTTCTGAGTTGCTTTTAATTAGTAAATGAACTCATGCAATTAATTCAAATTTTTGACAATTATAATACAATGTTATTAAAAAAACTGGTTCAACAACCGAGAACATTTTATGCCAAAACATTTTGCAAGTTCTTTTGAGTTTTTTGAGAATTTGTTAAGTTTTGAGAAATTCAATATTCATATTTAAAACTTCACTTTCAGTTGAATCAGTGTAGTTTATGGATCAAGTTGGTATCAGAGTGATTAGAATGCAAGGGTTGCTTCTAGTTGTGTATTGACAATTGCTTCCAGAATAGTTGGATTATTGGTTTGCAGATTGATTATATTGCAGTGTGCAGTGTGGAATCAATTATCTATAGGAAACCATGGGCAAGTTGTCACAAATTTAGGTCATCAAAGATGAAAACACAATCTTGAGATGCCAAAAATTTGCACTTGAATTGCAAGTGGAAAAGTTAGAATCGGAGCTTGAATCCAAGGATGAGCTATTGATTAGATTGCAATGTGGTGAGTGTGAAAAGGTAAAGCCTTCAACTTCAGATGTAGAGACTATGACTGAGTGTAGTGTAAGTTTTTCACCACAAGAATCTTCATCTTCTTCTACCATTTTAGATTCAAATTCTAGCAATATTGTTTTTGGTGATTTTGAAAGATACACTATGGGCATAGGATCTAAATTATTGTTTAAATTGGGTTATAATGGAGGAGGACTTGGTAGTGATAGCCAAGGTATAAATAACCCAATTCAAGTTGAGCATAGATCTCTTCATGCAGGTTTGGGTTATACTAGTGTGTAGGTGGATGATGGAGAAGTTTCTTCCATGGCTAAAGGAAAACGAGCTTCCAATAGCGAAGGTTATAGGCCACTAGTTCAAAGGTGTAAAGGTAAAAGAGGTATTGAGATTCCACCTCCTGATTCTTACACTAAATCTTTTGATCCAATTGATACTTTTAAGAAGTTTGGATATAATGGATAGAAGATAATGCAATCATTTCCATGCACTTTTTGTGGGATGAATAACCATAGTGCTAAGACTTGTTGGAAATGAAAATCTTTGTTTAAGTAGATTGCATGTTTGAAAGACCATTCTCATGATAATATGGGAATTGGCAAAAGGGGACCCTCACCTAAGAAGGATGTTTGCACTCATTGTAAAGTGAGTGGACATAGGATTGATAGATGTTTTAAGCTTCATGCATCTTCACATTCAAGTAATTTTAGAACTAAGATAATTTACAAACCTCTCACTAAAGTTAATGAAGCTAATTCAATCCATAATGCAGTTGACAATATGACCTAGGATAAGGTAAAACCTACAAGTGAAAATCCATTTAAGAGGTTAAGTCAACAATATGCAATTGATAATGAATCCACAGAGACAATCAATTTCACTAGGAAGAAAGAATTGGTTAAGTGGATTATCACTACATTCTTTTTGCAAAGCATGGAAATGAATTCACCTAAGGGAATGAACAAGCTTTGATAGATGTAGATTAGAGTTGGTGGGAACACTTCAAGACAATTTTATCATATGAAGTTTTTCAGTTATCACTTTTTGATAACTCTAAGTTTTTAAATCTCCTATGTATGCTTTGTGAGTTGTCTAGAGGACTTGAACTCATTTGATCAGTTGGAGATAATAGCAGAGTTCATGTTGTAAATTGAGTTGATTCCTTACAACACTTATTTGACTACTATTTTGAATGTATTTTTGGCACATGGATGTATAGATGCATGTTTAAGACCCTTTGGGCATGTTTGGATGTTAGGAAATATACACTTGTGTTGTTTGCATTTGCTTAGCATGTAAGTCCCATACCAGGGCATTGTATTGAAACATGTCTACAACATTTATTGTATGTTTTTGGCATTATAAACTTGTCTTGCTATTACATTGGGAGTTGTTTCAATTTTTGACAATCACCACTTTATAGGATGTGACATTTGGGCAGGCAGTTTTGATATGTTGTAATCACTTTTGTAGTTGCAGATTTACTTACTCATGCCTTTGGATTAGGTATTTTTATAGTTTGATTGTGAATCATTTCAATGCAATTGTTTAGACCTCTTGCTATAATTGGGTTCTATTTTCATGGATGCAGTAGACTAGTTATAAGATTTCAGAGGATATTGGACTTTTGGAGACCAAAAGCCTTCCATTGGGGAGGTGTGATCAGAAATTAGGTTCTGAAAAATGGTTACAAGTTAGAGTTTCAATGGTTCCACACTATAGTTCTCGTCGAGAGCTTTTCGACACTTTTCACGGTTTGTAAAACAGACACCGTATACAAAAGTTATAGCCCGCTGAAGTTTTGGTTCGACAGGTGAAAATTTGGTGTCATAAAGTGACGTGGCATTATTTACATGCAGCAAGTGGACCAATAAAAGGTTGACACGTGGCATGATTAAGCTTGGAGATAAGCTCTTTGACCAAGCCATGTGGCAAGTTCAAAGGTGTCCATAAGTTGAAGCCCGAGCAAGGTGGCGAATAAGGTGGCAAGCTTGAAGGAAGGACCAAGTCCAACGGCGCATGTTGACCAACGTGCATGTTGACTAGGCACCTAAAGCCCACCAAAGGGGGCATTGACACATTCCAAGGAGGTTCTTACCTATTTTAAGCCTATACTCATTCAAAAATCCATGCATGTGGGACAAAACTTAAGTCTAAGTGCCTAAAATGGAGGGAAGAAAATTCAAACTGCATGCTTGGCACCTAGGGAGGAGAGCTTGAGCGTGCCCAACATGGAGAGGCCAAGTCAAAGCACCTAGAAAGGAGAGATTGAGTCCCTAGAATGGGGGAAGGAGGTTTTTAACCCTTGACCTCTTGTGTAAAAGAATAAGGCCTTAGCCACTACACCACATGCTTCAAACTGATTATAAAGACACGAATTTATATTTGTTTTAATCAAATTCTGGACTGTGTTTTTATTTTTAAAGGCCGAGACTTTTTAAAAGCTTTGGGAAAGCTTATGTAATGTATTTTTATCCATTTTTTGGCCATAATATTTAGTTTTAATACTCTTTTAATCCAATTTGCATATTGGAAGAGTATTTTTAAGCCCATAGAGGAGACTTTTAGGACTTTTGAAGCAACTTTGCAGGTGTGAAGACTCACGGAATTTGAAGGTTCTGGGCTTGATTATCAGTCACAGTGAAGGTGAATTTTTGCATTGAGAGATCAACTTGCAGGAAAGTTATTTAATGTTTCCAAGTTTTTGAAATGCCCTTAATGGAAACGGTCCACTCCTTTGGAGAACCTGGAGATGTAGGCATCATTTTTTGAGCCGAACTCCATTATCACATTTCGAGTTTTTGGTAATTTTCACTTTTGTGTATGATTTTGATTCAATTTGCTGAGTTGTTTTTAATTAGTAAATGAACTCATGCAAGTAATTCAAATTTTTGACAATTATAACATAGCATTATTCAAAAAACCAGTTCAACAACCGAGAATGTTTTATGCCAAAATATTTTGCAAGTTATTTTGAGTTTTTTGAGAATTTGTTAAGTTTTGAGAAATTCAGTATTCATATTAAAAACTTCACTTTGAGTTGAATCAGTGTAGTTTACGGATCATAAAGTCCAAACCCCATTGCATGAAGGGTTTCTCAACTTGGATTGGATGAAGAGGTAAGGCAACAATATTTTCTTTGCCATCAAAAAAGTACACTTTTGGCATTTTCTTACCCACTCATGAGTGTCCTTGAACAAGCTAGGCCAAAAGTATCCAACCCTTATTATCTTAGTAGTTGTGGTTCTAGGAGCAAAGTGACCACCAATTGGTCCATCATAGAACTGAAATAGTACCTTACCAATATAATTATAATCAATACACCTCAAGATTACACCTAAAATGTCCTTCCTAAATATCACACCATTAACAAGTACATAAGGGATAAATTTTAATCTAAAGTACCTTCTTCTATCTCTATCAAGAACTTGTGGACACTACTGGTTTGAAGGAAATGAATAATATATTGTGTCCAAATTCTCATGGATGAAGGTACATTTATATTAGGATCATCATGGAGTGCCGCAATAACCTCTCTTTTATCCCTCAAATCTGAAGCAAGGTGTTCACATAGCACTTTACCTTTCACTAGTTTTGTTGTCTTGATATCAACATCATATTCTATCACCTTGGTGATCAAACCCACCATTTTCTCATTCAAATCCATTCTCAATAGAAAGTCCTTTACACTAGGATGAGGCACAAGTATGTGAATATTATTATTTGATAACATGTGTCTAAATTTATTCAAGCTTTTAATAACTGAAAGCACTTATTTCTCAACTTAAGTATACTTTACCTCATACCCCTCCAAACCTTGGATAAAAAAGGCAATAGGTTGTTCCACATTGTCATAATTTGGGTAATCACGGTATAAATAACCTCTTCATTCCAAAAAGTATACAAATTTAAGTCCTTGGATAAGTTTGAAATTTCAAGAGTAGGGGCTTGGGCAATAGCTTCTTTGATTTCTTCAAAACATTCCTTTCTCCTTGTCCAAGAGAATATCTCATCCTTCCTTAGCATAGCTGTTAAAGGTTTGACCAAATTATCAAAGTTAGAAATAAATCTTCTAATTAAATTTATCTTACCAAAGAAGCTTTTTAAACCCTTCTTATGTTTAGGCAAAGACAATGCTAAAATAGCATTCACTCTCTCATGATCAATGGAAAAGCCTTTATTGGAAACAATATGTCCTAGTAGTTTGCCTTCATGGATAGAAAACACACATTTATTTAGGTTTATAGAGATCCCATACTCTCTAAACCTCTCAAATATTTTCTTTAGGTGCTTCAAATGATCATTTGAATCCTTGGATAAAATTATCACATCATCAAGATAAATCAATACAATGTCATTGATTAGTTCTTGGAAATACATATCCATTGCACGTTGCAAAGTAGCTATAGCATTTGAAAATCCAAATTAAATATTCCTATAGGCATATGTGCCCCATTTTGTGGTGAAGGCTATCTTGTATTGGTCACTTTCTTTCACCAAAATTTGATTGTACCTAGAATAACAATTTAGGAGAGAAAACCTCTCACTACTTGCCACCACTTACAAAATTTGCTCCATATAAGGGAGGGGATAATGATATATAAAAGAGACCATATTCAAGTCTCTAAAGTCTATAAACTAGGAATTTGACTAAGAAGAGGAGATTAGTATTGTGTTAGTGATAAAATTAACAAATCAAATTGACAAACAACACACTAAACTAACACCTTCATGCCTAGTTACTAGGGTGAGCTCAATAACAAAAACAAATGACAAAAACAATTAAAAATTAAGGTAAAAAAATAATCCTTCACCTTCCTTGGATTCTTAAAATGCTTTTTTAGTGGCGTTCTAGGCTTGTGCTCATGAAGACTTCATCAAAGGATGCTTGGCTATCTCCTCTTCTCCTTGGCACCTTTGGATTTGGCTTGGATTGGAATAGATTTGGCATGGTAACATTAATTTCAATAGCTTTTGGAATAATTTGTGCATTATAAATTTGCATTATCAAGACTTTAAATTCATGTGGAAAGGCCTCCTATTTATAGATTATAGCAAATGGGTAGGATCAACCTAAACCGTACATCTCAAGATTGAGATATGTAGATAAGGTATAATACAATTATGTAATTAAAATTCATAAATAGTCTCATCAATATTTGGGATAAAGGATAAATTAAGAGGAAAATAGGGCATTGATGAGGCATGGGAGGTATGAATCCTTATATTTGTGACATTTATGACCTAGGGATGTCTTCCCAAGAAATGAGGTCACCTGATGATGCAGATATTCAATATTCATTTCAAAAAATAAGTATTCAACAAGTTTACATGGAATTATTAATTAGGATCTAATTTGGTTTAATTATGTCTGAAGAATGATTAATCACTTTGTGAAAAAAATACTCAAATTGATTAGAATGCCTTATTATTGGTCTAAAATTTGATTGGATTGGAATTGGAAGTCAATGTTAGATGTGTTGGATCCGTTATCCCATTTACGATGTTACCAACACCAAATAACAAAGGCACATGTCTCATGCAAGAGATTTGATAGGAAAGATCAATCTAGAGCACCCAGGTGTAAAATTGGCATTTTGACTTAGAATGATCTGATCAAAGTTATTTGGCCCATAAATTGCATTACCCCATTTAATGATACTCTAGCCAAAATTATTACTTGAATATATCAATTTCAACTCATTTACTGCAATTTAGTGTTTTTAGGCCAAATTGTTCACTTTAGGTGGAAATTGGTCAAAATTTTGGTTGGAGGCTATCGATGGCTAGATTTAGGTGTCTATAGTTTGCCCCTATTTGGGAAGATGTTGCAAGCTATAAGCATAACAATGTCTTCTAAAAGAATGAGAAATGGATTGTATGCCAAAAGGAAGATGATGATTGAAGAACAAAGTTCCAAATGGTTTTGGGAAGCCTAGGATTATACCCCCTCAAGGGAGTGGCCATCATATTTATTGATGGACGGTCCCTCGAAAAGAAATAAGAAGAAAGGTAGAATTAACTTGTGGTTGAGATTAATCCAAATAAGAAAATGATTACATGAATTGATTTAACAAAGATGTTAATTTGCCCAAAGGTGGTTATAATCAAGAATAAAATTCAAAATAATGATTTTCCCATACGTTGTTATAATCAATAAGAGGACCTAAATTGGATTAAAATGATGGTTCCCTAGTTAAGGCTGATTAGCAAGCATAACTCAAGGATATAACCTAGAATATAGATTAAAAATGAGTGGGTGCAAAGTGATGAAAGATATGGATTGAGGAATAATATTGATCAATATGAATTATTTAGTTATACCTACTAATGAGGAAATGCTCATCCTGATTAGCAATGATATAACTAGAATGGTTAATGGGTTGATTTGATCAAGGGTGGGATGGGAGGATTTACCAAGGTGCCAAGGAGAAACTTTTGTGGCTCCATTGATTGTAGACATTCTTGAAGCTAATTTTTGTTGTAGCATGTGATGGTAGGCTTCATGATTAAACACCATGAAGACTATCCCAAAATATGCATAAGGACTGATTCTTAATCCAATAAACACTCAAAAATAATACAACAATGATAAAAACCATGATGATAATATAGACGTATGAATATGGATAGAATCAAGAATAATGTGATTGAGGAATCACCCATGAATGCATATAGATTGATTCGAGGCAACAGTGTTAAAAGAAAATAAATAATCAAGTGAATAAATAAACAAACAAACAAACAAAAAAACAAACAAACAAACAACCTAAAATAAACAAATAAATAGAGATCTTGAAAACAAAAACAAAAGAAAGTATCCTAACAATGATAATGCCCCAATAAGGTGGATCAAGGATAAATGACTAGGCTTTTGATAGGAGAAATATTTTTAGATTTTTGAAATGTTATAAATGTTTTTGGAATTTTGAGGTATATTAACTTGTTAGAGAATGACAAGATACCTACTCTCAAAATGGTGAGAGCGTTTGGCTTAGGTTACTCACAAAATGATGAGAGCGTATAGAAAGGGGGACTGAGATGACCTCAACATGAATTGAGCATGACCCACATAGTCCTAAAATGACCTCAAGTCATAGTAATTCTATCCACACAAAAGGTATGGAAAATCCAACTAGGTCCCAACAAGTTCTCAAATTTGGTAAATGGCCAATCAAGTGAAAATAATGATGACAAGTTGATGTGACAATGCATGGTAAATAAGTGTTGCCCATAGTTTTCCCATAGGTGGTAATAACTACTATATGATGGAATAGGTCAATGATACTAATTTTTCCATAGGTAGTTATAATTAGTATCACTATTGGTGAGACATTAATGTACCCATAGGTGGTTATAATCAGGCTCACATAACAAACTTGATAGGATGAAAGATATCTTTCCAGATCAATTTTCACACTACTTACATATACTATCATTGTAAATATGAATTTTATAAGAGTTGAAACCTGATCTAAATCCCCTTATAAAAAGTGCAGGAAGAACTAAAGTAGCCAAGATCAAATAGGATTAGGTAGGATGACTAAAAATAGGGTTTGGTTTAGCTAGGAATGGAATGGTTAGATGGTATGGTTTTGCTAAGGATAATGATGGTTTGATAATTGGGTTAAAACAGTTGGAGGGTTACCTTCAAGTGATGGGGTAAATGGTAGGATACGTGATAATGGAAAAAAGATATGTAACAATGGCAATGGCATGTCAATGTGAAATGGTATGGTACATGTTGTTGGCTTGGGTATGGTTTTTGATTCTATTTTTCTTGTTGATGGGGAGATGCATGTCCTAATCAACAAATGATATAAATAAAATAATCGATCATGTTAATTGTTATCCCACACCTCATCTGAATAGTTTATCTATCAAGCATGGTCTGTAGATTTGGTTGTCAAAAATTATTTTGTGATTTTCATTGGTCATTGATTTTTATTCCTTCAAACATCGAGACAAGATATATTTGGATTCTCTACACAGGAAAGTGCGACCATGGATGGTAAACTAGGATAAATAATGGATGGTAGGTTTGATTATGAAATGGAATGGTAGATGATAATGTAATGTGGAATGGTTGGGAAAGAAATAAAGATCAAGATGTTTAGTCACACATAATGTTGATGATGTCATATTTAACATAACTTTGGTTGTTGTGGGGCTAAAGACTTATTCTCTCAATAGGACCATCAATTTTTTTTTGTTTGGGCCTAAGAGTAGCTACCATATGATTAGGATATATATGGGAAGCTATTTTGATTTTATCTTTGATCTTATCTTCATCAAGCATTGAATAACTTTTATACTCAGATATTGGTGCCTTGAAGAGCTTTTCACCAATGAAGTTGTCTTTATTATCCCATAGCACCTATGAGAATGTTTCACTAAGGAATGTTGACTGTTAACTTTAATTATATTCTAATGCTTTTGAAAAAATTTCACTAGAAGATGCCAAGTTCTAACTTTGATTATCTCCTATCACCTTCAAAAAGTTTTCACTAGGATAGTATTCTTCTACTACATGAATGTGATCTTGGTCTCTTTACTCTTCTTCAACTGTTATGTATCCATCGATGCATTTCAATAAAGTGTGATTATTCTATTAGTCCTAATCGACACTTATGGGAGATGGAAATTCAATAATTTGGATATGTTGGTTGATGGTAATTGATCTGTAAATTGAAAATACAAGTGTAGTACATCCGAAAAACACTTTTTCACATTTAAGAGATCCTTCAACTTATCAATTTTTTTGTTTAATTTTGTATAAATAAATTTAAACTAGAATTTAAATGAAGATCAAAATTAGATAATAATCAGAGAAAATTAAAAGAATTCCCCAGCAAATTGATAATGGAGTTCGGCTTCAATAGCTTACGTCTCTGGGTCCATTTGAAGTGAGGACCATTCTCATTAATTTTGTACAATAAATGGCTTCCAAAATCAATACAAGTATTCAATTCACCTTCTCTGATATCTGCTTGCCTATAATTATATCTCTTAGACCTAAAAATAATGGCCCAAGGCCGTACAAAGCAATAATAAGACTCTAACCTTCTTAAATCTCTTTACACAGTCGGATTCTTGTTCTTATTCAAGTAAAATTTCATCCCTCTTATAGCACTTCGACCTCCATAGCTCAAGTGTTCAAAGCCTAATATTTTTGCACCAAAGGTGCAGGGTTCAAAATTGTCAGCCTCCTTTCTAGGTGCTTGGGAACCATCAGTCTTCCTCCTTGGGTGCATTTGACTTTTCTTTATCCCACATGTGTTGGGTATGATGGTTTTCAATGCTTAAAATAGATAAGTCAGTCCCTTTTTCAAATGCCAAGACTTAGGTGCTAGCTTAGGCCACCGTTAGACTTGGTCATTACATGATTTGTGGGGTGACGTGGCAGCTGGTGCATGTTGGTCTTTGGCACCTTATTTCAAAGTGATAAAAGTTTGAAATTTAAATGCAATTTCTCAATTAACATGTGAATAAAAAACACCAAACCAAATTTTTTTTTCACCAAATCATTATGCCATGTGTCAAATGGATATTGGGCCACTTGGCATATTTAAATAGTGCCATGTCACTTTTGACTCTCATTATTCCCCTGTCACAAGATTTATTCAACTAGTTATATCTTGAGCATTCAGACTCCATTTTTCATTCCATAAGAAGCGCTAGAAATATCTCAATGAATTCTACGATGTGCAAATGATTCAACTAGAATTTGAAGACTTTCAAAAATGAAACGGTACATGGATCCACCTAGATCACTCCTCCCCACTAGGAACTTTTGGACCTCTGAAAGTTGAAATTAATTGTTAATGTGGTGAGGGTATTTTTCCCTCACCTTTCTGACTTCCATCCATTTGGCCTTGCTTAGGTGCATCCCTTTGAGACCAAAATGAAGATATTCAACATTACCTCTTCATGAATTTTGCATATTCCTATCAAGTATAGTATCTTCCTATAATTTTGTTAGATATTCAGGAGAAAAAGTTATCCATAAACTCCACTGATAAACTCAAAGTGAAGTTCAAAATATGAATAATAAATTTCTCAAAACTTATCAAATTCTTGAAAAAACTCAAAAGAACTTAAACAATGTTTTGGCAAAAAATGTTCTCAGTTGTTTGGTTGGATTGGAATGATCAAAAGACTTGTTACTTCCATCTACCAATTAAACTAATTTTTATTTTTTTACATCAAATGTCATAAATTGTTGAAATTTAATCTTTGCATGATTTCATAATTAAAAAATCAGAAAACTAAATTAAAACCTGCAAGCAAATGACAAATTACCATCTGACATTGATAACGGAGTTCAACATATTTTCCCTACATCTTCGGGTCTGCCCAATAGTGAGGACCATTTCTATTAAATTTGCACAACAAATGGCTTAAAAATTCTTGAAACACTGCACAACTTTCCTCAGGCCTAATCTCTATCCAAGAACTCTACCTTGCTGATATACTCAAGCTCAGTCACATGGAATCCTTCCACAGTCTTCAACCCCTTCCGAATGTGCTTTGGTCCCTTCACTTAATCCATTGGTATATCCAAATAATAATAAAATACTTCTCTTTTTAATTACAAAACATAATTAAAAAGGCTTACCCTCTATGTATAAGGTCAGATATTGGAGAAAATCCCATTTGGTAGCTATTTCCAAGCTTAAAATAAACTCTCGGCCTCTTAAAATACAAATACACAGTCCAAAATTTGATTAATTCAAATGCAAATTTGTGCCTTTATACTCAGTTTGAAGCCTGTCGCATAGTGGCTAAGCCTCCTATCTTTTTGCCATAAGTTGAGGGGTTTAAAATTGGCCTCCCACCTTTCTAAGCACTTTGACTGAGTTTGAATTTGTCTTCCCTCCTTGTTGGCACCTTGGAAACCATTTTCCTCCACCTTTGGTGCATTTGAATTCTTCTCTCTTCCTTTTTGTTTGGCATGTGGGCTTAAAATAGCAAAGTTGTTGAGATTTTCAAATGGCAAGGGCTTGGGCACAAACTTTGGCTGCCACCCATGCTTAGTCAAATTCCTAGGAATGAGGGATGATTTGGTGGAGTGTTTGTGGCATGGAGATTTGGCCTATATACATTAAAAATGTCAAATATCATGTGTATAAAAAAATACTTAACCAAAATTTTTTTGCCCCCTCATTATTTCCATGTATCAAATGGATATTGGCCCACTTGGATTCTCAATAGTGCCATGTGTCAACCTCTGATAGGTCCAAATGTTGGTACATTCTTGAAACACGTGCCAAATGTCACAAGTTATTTTTTTTGGCAAATCTTCAAATGACCATATCTTGAGCATCCTATCTCCATTTTACGAACCACAAAAAGCATTAGAAATCTCTCAACAAGCTATAAAGTGTGCCACCATTGAAAGTCTAACTTGAAACCTTTTTTATAACCCAATTTCTGATCAAAAATCATCAATGGAAGGAATGGATACACTTTCATCATGATCAATTATCATTGGAGGCTCATACAATTTCAGATTTTCCACATTTACAACTGAATAAATCTACATGTAAGATGGTAAATATATTTGGAAAGCATTTGTGCCAATTTTTTCTATTATCCAAAAAGGACCATACTAGATTGGTTTCAACTTTTTACCTTCACCTGTCAGTCTTTCCTTACTAATGTGATGCCATACCATATCACCTACAACAAATTGGTGATCAATACAATATTTGTCATGCCTGGCTTTGTACTTGGCTTGACTTTTCTCCAATTGAGTATGAATAGTCTAATAAATGAGATTTATTTATTCAATAAACTTCTTAGCTTGAATGGCTTCTTTTGGTTCACCAACAACTGTATCATGTCCATATCAAACATCTAGAGGAGATTTAGGCAAGTATCCATAACAAACTTCAAATGGAGATTTCATAGTAGAAGAATGAAGTACCTGGTTATATGCATGCTATATGTAACACAATTGTTCATCCCATAACTTTGGATTTTTATTGCTATAACCCCTAAGCAAATGTACCATAGTGCGGT
Organism: Torreya grandis; assembly: GCA_037957365.1. Lineage (NCBI taxonomy): Eukaryota > Viridiplantae > Streptophyta > Pinopsida > Cupressales > Taxaceae > Torreya > Torreya grandis. The sequence continues at coordinate 3,005,210 of JARHVA010001717.1, forward strand.
TCACAGCCTCTGTTTATCCATCAGTTTGTGGATGAAATGCAGTGCTATTTTTTAATTTAGTGTCCATTAGTCCCCAAAAAGTTGACCAAAACTCCCCAATAAATTGAGAATCTTGATAAAAAATAATTGAAGTAGGCAAACCAAAATGAATCCATACATGTTTAAAGAACAAATGTTCAGTGCCTTTGCTAGTAATTTGCTTAGTGCAATGAATCAATACACACATTTTTCTAAATCTATCCACAACCACATATAAATAGTCATGTTTTATTTATGTCATAGGCAACCCCCCCAAAAAATCCATGGAGATACTTTCCCATGGGTGAGTATGAATAGGTAGAGGAGTGTAAAGTCCCAGTTTCCTATTACTAGGTTTACTTGTGGCACAAAGATTACATCCCTTTATATATTTAGCAACATTTTCTTGCATACGAGGCCAGTAAAAATACATCTTCAAATGTGCAACCATTTTAGCAACTCCAAAATGACCAAAACATAAGATAAGTATGTGCTTCTCTAATCATGTGCACCCTCTCATTTTTAGGAATACATAGTTTACCCAAATGATACAAAAGATAATTGTGTACATGATAGTCCAATTCTTCTACTTGTCTACTACTCATCAAGTCTTTATAAACATCCTGAAAATCAAGATCATTAACATATTGTTCTTTATAAATTTCATGAGACAAATAACCATGTTGTAAAAGAATAGATGTAATAACCATAGGAGGCCTAGATAGCATATCTACAACCTTATTCTGAATACCTTTTTTATAATTGATCACTAGATGAAATTGTTGTAAGAAACCCATCCAACAAAAATGTCTAGACTGTTGTATTTTGGTTTGTGATTGGAGATACTGTAAGGGCTGATGATCTCTGTATGTATTATTATTTATTTGCCCATTAAGTAATTTTTCCATTTTTTAACACTTTGAACCAATGCATACAATTCCTTATCATACGTTGGATATTTTCTTACTGCACTTGTAAATGTTTCATAATGATAACAAATTGGTTTCTCACCTTGCATTAAAATAGCTCCCATAGCATACTCACATCTGTCTTGATCTCAAATGGTTGTTGTATATCAGGAAGTGCCAAGACTGGAGTAGTACTTATCGTTTCTTTCAAAGTGTCGAAGGCTTTTTGATGTTTGCCACCCCACTAAAATCCCTATTTCACACTTGTCAAAGAATGCAAAGGTGATGTAATATATGAAAATAAAGAAATAAATTTTCACCAAAATTATACAAAAACAAGAAAACTTCTAACCTCAGTTGTGTTAGTGGGTGTAGGACAATTAACAATGACTGCCACTTTTGCAGGATCAATTTTCAATTTACCATATCCTACAATGTAACCCAAGTATATCAAAGAGGTCTTGCCAAATTCACATTTTGACATTTTTAGGTAAATTTTTTCCCTTCATAATGCATCCATGACTTTCTTAATGTGGATCACATGCTCTTCCCAAGACTTGCTGAAAATCAATATATCATCTAAGTAAACTATAACAAAATCATTAAGGAACTGTCTAAAAACATCATTCATCAATCTCATGAATGTAGTCGAGGAATTACACAACTTGAAAGGCATAACAAGCCATTCAAACAATCCCTATTTTGTTTTGAAGGTGGTTTTCCACACATCACCTTCATTAATTCTTACTTGATGATATCCACTTCTCAAATCTAGCTTAGTGAAATAAATAGCATGTTTTAATTGATCCAACAAATCATCAATATGAGGAAGAGGGTAATGATTCTTAATACTAATTTTGTTTAAAGCATGAAAGTCAACACACATTCACCAAGGGCCATCTTTCTTTGGCACCAAAATAATTGGCGAACCAACAGGAGATGAACTTGGATGAATAACACCTCTATCTAATAGATCCATTACCTATTTTTTGATTTCCTCATTTTCCACCACTGATACCTGTACATGCCAATGTTAGGGAGAGGAGAATCTTACAATAGCTGAATTTCATGTTGAACTCCCCTTTTAAGGGGCAAGCCCTTAGGATCCTAAAATACATCATCATAAGTAGAAATGATTTCAACCAATTCATTCTTGTGTCTAGGATCACACTTTTCCAAAGCCTAAGAATATTTTTTTTCCTTAGACTTAATCAACATGAGACAAACAGTCTTGCTTGAATTAACTAGTCTTTTCATTTGCCCTATTGTAACTAAGGAAAGACTTGTTCTAATATGATGTGCTCTAACTATATATTCAATGCCATCCTTAACAAGCAAGTAATTATTCTCCTCTCTATAGAAAATTGCTTTTATATCATAAAGATATGGGCTTCCCAAAACAATCCCACATATGTCCAATGGAATAACATCCAACTCAACGTCATCTACAAAATTGGATGTGATGGCAAACCTTAGTCTACAAGTTTGTGAGACTTGTAGCTTCGCATTGTCACACACCCAACCTAGTGGATGAGGCTTCAGATGGGGATTGGTTTGTAAGCCTAGCTTCTTAACAACCTCTTCATAAATTAAATTTGCTTGTGAACCACTATAAAATAGAGTGTCAATCTTAGTATGTTTTGAAACAAATCTAATGTGTAATAATTCATTTATTTTCTTATTGACATGCACATAATTCTATTTAGAAGAAGATGCATCATTTGATGACTTAGTGCTAGAAACTGAAAGAGAAAAATCATTATGTAATCCCATAGCTGTGATCTTAGTTTCATCACCTGAATCTGAACCTAAGTCTTGAACCATAACATTAGCCTTGTTTTCTTTCTTTTGAAACCTCTTAGGCCTTAACTTGGGATGTAGTTTCCAACACTTAGACTCATCATGATTTTTCTTGCAATAATTACAAAATGGTTTTCCTTCTTTTTTAACAATAAAAGTGGATTTCTGTTTACCCTTTCCTAATGAACTTTCCCCTTTGGATTGCTTAACATTAGATTGCTTAATTTTTACTTTAGGAAAAGATTCTTTTGATTGTTTTCCTCTAGCCTCTAAATGAGTGGCTTGAACACATACTGCATCTAAATTAGTGGGATTGAACATAAGAATCATATGTCTTAAGTAACTATGTAGCCCACCTATATATTTTAGTAGTGTTTCTTGTGTGTATAGAGGAACATTCAAAAGTAAAGATTTTTTCCTAAATTCTTGTGTATAATATTAAACATTTTGGCCTTTTCCTTGTTTGAAACTTTGCCAATCCATCATGGCTTGTTGCATATACCCTAAAGGATAGAATTTCTTTCTGAGTTCTTCAATAAATTCATTCCAAGTAGAAATTGAGTTACCTTTTTGAAGCTTAGCTTCCTTCAACTTACTCTCCCACTAGATGAGAGTTGTGCCTCCCATACGAAGAGTAGCAAAATGAATTTTTGACTCATCCCCTGAAATCTTTTGGACCCTACAATAAACTTCAATCTGGTTGACCCAATTATCCAACTTTTTGGCATTAACTTCACCATTAAACATTGGTAATTCAAACTTAATATCCAATTTTAGTGAAGGGAGAGATTCCACAGTTTTTTTACCATCATCCAATGAAGAAGGTTTTTCAGTTTCTTTACCTTTTGATTCTCATGAATCACCTTCTTTTTCATTCTCAAATTTCCTTCTTTTGTCATGGTATAGTTCCTCAACCATGCTTCTCATATCCATGAAGGCTCGGTGGAAAGCTTGTTCGGATTCCATCTCTTCTTTGGCCATCCTTGAAGCACACCTTGAACCAATCTCTGGATTATACTCAATGAGTTTTCCTTCACCCTTTTAGGATTTAGACCTTGTCAACATACACTAGCAATCACTGTTAAATAACAACCGCTCTGATACCAAAAATTTGATCTATAAACTGAAAATAAAAGTGTAGTACATCCGAAAAACACTTTTTCATGTTTAAGAGATCCTTCAATTTTTTGATTTTTTTGTTTAATTTTGTATAAAGAAATTTAAACTAGAATTTAAATGAAGATCAAAATTAGATAATAATCATAGAAAATTAAAAGAATTCACCAGCAAATTGATAATGGAGTTCGGCTTCAATAGCCTATGTCTCTAGGTTCATTCGAAGTGAGGACCATTCTCATAAGTTTTGTGTAACAAATGGATTCCAAAATCAATACAAGTATTCAATTCACCTTCTTTTATCTTTGCTTGCCTATAATTATATCTCTCAAACCTAAAAATAATGGCCCATGGCTGTACAAAGCAATAATAAGACTCTAACCTTCTTAAATATCTTTACACAGTAGGCTTCTTGTTCTTCTTCAAGTATAATTTCGTCCCTCTTATGGCACTTCGACCTTCATAGCTCAAGTGGTCAAAGCCTAATCCTTTTGCACCAAAGGTGTAGGGTTCAAAACCACCAGCCTCCTTTTTAGGCACTTGGAAACTGTCGATCTTCCTCCTTGGGCACATTTGACTTTTCTTTATCCCACATGCGTTGGGTATGATGGTTTTCAATGCTTAAAATAGATAAGTCAGTCCCCTTTTCAAATTCCAAGACTTAGGTGCTAGCTTAGGCCACCATTATACTTTGTCATTGCATGATTTGTGGGGTGACATGGTAGCTGGTGCATATTGATCTTTGGCACCTTATTTCAAAGTGATAAAAGTTTGAAATTTAAATATAATTTCTCAAATAACATGTGAATAAAAAAACACCAAACCAAAATTTTTTTTGCACCAAATAATTTTGCCACATGTCAAATGGCTGTTAGTCTACTTAGCATATTTAAATAGTGCCATGTCACTTTTGACTCTCATTATTCACCTGTCGAAAGATTTCTTCAACTAGCTATATCTTAAGCATCCAGACTCCATTTTTCATTCTAAAAGAAGTGCTAGAAAGCTCTCGATGAATTATATGATGTGCAAATGATTCAACCAAAATTTGAAGACTTTCAAAAATGGAATAGTACATGGATCCACTTGGATCAATAATGGAATGGGAAGAGGCTATACAATCTTCATAGAAGATACTAGTTTAATTTATGTCAATGCTGAAGCACTCATCCTTAAAAACTATAAAAAGATCATAAATGTATTAAAATTGATCTAAAAATCATACATAACCAATGTTTTAACAACCACAAACATATTATTATTATAAATTTGATTCTAACTCAAGGGACTTTGAATCTGATGTTGATTCAAATTCTGATGGTAAATTTGATGTCGGTTTAAGAATAGAACCTGAATCTAACTTTAATTATTCATCTGATGGGTACTTTATTACAATGACTTTTTGTTTAATATTTTGTTTTGGATAAGTAATGGCTTATGATGGCATAATGGGCTCCACAAAAATTGGTTTTTTAGATGGGGACTCCTCTACGATGTGAAAAAGGTCAAGAGACAGCTCCTCAAAGATTAGCTTGTCAATAGGAGGCTCTTGAAAAATAGGCACATGATTGAGGTAATGATTTACCTAAAGGTGGTTATAATCATTAAGAAGTGACTCAATAAAGAATGGCTTGTTAGTGCGGGACTCTTTGACAACTAGTATAGGATCAATAGGTGATTCATCACAAGTTGACTTATCAAAAATGGTTCATTCAATAAAAGCATCTCATTTTAGTTAGTTATCTTGGCCCTAGTTTCTAATGAGTTAGAAGATACCAATTTTGAACATAGATTAGTCTTTGAATGATTGGATTGATTGAGATTTGGATGGGATTAATACTGGATGAGGAATGACTTGTGGTTGGATAATGTTAGGGCCTTAGGGAGCATGACTTCTCACATGAGACAAAAGATGAAGTCCTAAGATGGTAACAATAGGGTGGTATGTTGTGGAGCCTGGTTACTTGCACAAACCAAAGGACTAGGTCTAGGAATGGTAATGGTATTCCTTGGATATTGTAGATCTTAATAGATTGTATAAGCCAAAGGAGGGTTAGGGGTAGTTGATGATTGGATAAAAAAAGGACACCATGGAACTTGATTGTTTGCACAAGCCAAAGCATCCAAGTCTTCCTCATAAACCATATCATCTTAGTCATGAGTTGGATCATAAGCTAGTTCTTGACTATGTTCTATGTACTGATTATTATAAAGAGGTATGGATCCATATCCCAAACAACATTATCTATATTTAGGTCTTCAAAGTCTTCCTCACAATCCTCTTTATGCCAATCAAGGTCTCGATTTGGATTTTTTGGATTTTGACTATGTTCCCTATATGAAGTATTATAGGGAGAATAATAAAACTCCTTAGAAAATATTTCTCTATAGGAGTTCCTAGTGGGATTTTGTGTGGCCATTATATCATAAGTTAGATTGTATGTGACTCCATCATAGGTGTAGATAGACATATTCATGTAAATAATGAAAGCCCTAAAACAAAAAGGCTTAGAGTTCTACAAACTCTAAAAAACTATCCAAAGGACAAATGGTTCAAAGTTGGTCTAACTTGGTTGAAGGGGTGGAGTTGTATCTCTAATATGGCCTAAAAGTAGAGCTATATCTCCAAAATGATTTGTGATAAGACTTGGCATAAAACAGTCTAACATCAAATGTCATATGCATAAAAGGTCAAGTGTCTGAATAAAAACCAGCATGTCAAAGGTCTAGATCAAAGTGTTCCAAACAAAGTCTAAACTAGGAAAGGGAAAATTTGAGTTACTATGTCTTTTGTCCAAATGTGGAGTTAAAAGCTAGGCTCAAACAAATAGGCATGCTAGGACTTTTGGCCAAATGGTGTCAAAAGCTAGACTTGAAACAAAGGTTGATATGATTTGATTTAATCTAAAAAGTTTGGAAATAACTTTGAGATAAACTTAGCACATGGAATCAAAAATAAACATGATTAGTTGGCATAAGACATAAGATAAAAGTCTCTTTGAAGAAAGACTATGTTTTCCAAATAAAGGCACATAGAATGATAAGGATAAGTACTGAATAAACAAACCATCAATAGTTTTCAAATTTTGGGTAAACAATTAACTAAAGTTATGAAATCCAAAAGAGAAATATCTATGTATCATCCCCATGAATTGAGGCCTAAATAGAAATAAATCAATGTTGAATCCAAACTTAACAAGGTTAATTGAAAACTCAATGTTGAAAACTAGGATTTGACCAAACAAGCTAAACAAAATTAGACAACATGATAGCACAAGACAAAGGTCGAAATGATATACATGACATGGTTTGAAATAATGATTTTTGATACAAGGTGAGATAAGTCTTGAAACAAATTGAGCATCCAAATGGTGTAATCATGCTTGAATGATGTGGTCAATGTTATATTTGCAAAAGACTCAAAGGCAAAAATGGTTTGACATGATTTGGGCAGCATAACACTACCCTTTGCAACTTAAATGACACACACACAAATAAGTTTAGAAAAAAATTCAAGGCACAAGTGTGGTGTAAAAAAAAATCATAACACCTCTTGTGACAAAAGAGTGACTTATAAAAAAATTGATTTTGACATGGCTGATGAATAAACAAACAAGTGTTAGTCTCAAAACATACCAAGCAAAAATGACCAAAATACATTAAGTATAATCGTCCAAATACTCATAAGGGTATTGTAATGTGGGGTTGACTAAAATATCAATATTTAAAATGTTTTTAGGGAAATCAATTACACAATGACTTTCACATCAAATGATGCAAAAAAACATAAAAATTAGGTGTTCACATCACTTGACTTGTTGCAAAAAGGTCTAGTCTTTTTTACAACCACTACATCCTGTTGTTCGCTTAGTGTATTACGATGTCCAAATACAGATACATCCCATGTGCAACTCCAATATGGATCCAAATGAAGTCAATGTCAGGAGATGAAAACCTAGGTTAAAGCTTCCCTAAAGAACTCATGGGAGGTGATGAAGTCCCCCTCGTTAGCCAATTTTTCATGAAATAAAAGAATAAAAGAAAGACTTTAAGGTCATTTTCAAGGTCACCCAAATTTTGATGAGTTTTTACAGAGTGCTTTAGATGACATTCTTTCTAAACCTTGGACTAGGATTTTTGAAATAAAGATGGCATTTTTTATTCCAAGGGTTCCCTAAAGGGGACAAATAGAAGAACATACATGAAAAATCCTTATCTTTTCCAATCAAAAAATAAATAAACTATTGAAAACAAAAAATTAGACAAGTGAGTTCAATTTTAAGCACCAATTTGAAAAATTAGGTGGTGTTATTTTGACCCCTTGGTCTTAATTTGTAACATTGAAAGCTAACTATAAGATTTAAGCAATAACACCATAAATTATTTTCCTTCAAGTACCAAAATGAAAAGTTTGATTCATTTTAAAACACCTTAAAATAAGTTTAAAGGATCTATTTAAGCATGATTTGATGATTTTTCAAGTAAAACCTACAAAAAAAATGTTATCAAGATGTTTAGCTTAGAAACACTTTTGATGATGAAATAATTGACTTATAAAATTGAGATCTTAGGTCTGTGTGAAAAAACATAGTGATCATCGACTAACTAATGATAATTACACTAACCAGTGATGGTTACACTAACTAGCAACATTTATACAGACTGAAGATGGTTTTGCTAACCAATGATGTTTATGCATACTGATGATGGTTTTACTAACTTAACTAATGATGGTTATACTTAACCAATGTGGGTTGAAAATGATCATCGATGGTTTACTCAATCGGTGATAGTTACTGTATAAACCTATGACAAAGAAAAATGGCAAAACAAAGTTAGAAAATTAAACTGTAAAAGTTTTAATGATCCAAATGAAGATTTTAAAGTTACATAATGATATTATTCATGTGTGGGATGCATTTAGTCCTACTAGGCATGCCATTTGTGAACTAATAAATTGACTAAGAAGAGGATATTATTATTGTGTTAGTGACAAAATGAATAAAGCAAATTGACAAACAACACAATAAAATAACACCTTCATGCCTAGTTACTAGGGTGAGCTTAATAATAAAAAAATGACAAGCACAACTAAAAAGTAATGAAAAACAAGAATCCTTCACCTTCCTTGGATGCTTCAAATGCTTTTGTAGTGGCTTGCTTGGTTTGTGCTCATGAAGTCTTCTTCAAAAGAGGCTTGGATATCTCCTCTTCTCCTTGGCACTTTTGGCTTTGGCTTAGCTTGGAATCAATTTGGCATGGTAACACTAATTTCAATTGCTTTTGGAATCATTTATGCATTATAACTTTTCATTATCAAGACTTTAAATTCATGTGGCAAGGCTTTCTATTTATATACTTTTGCAAATGGATAGGATCAACATGAACCGTCCATCTCAAGATTGAGATGTGTGGCTAAGGATTAATCTAATTATGTAATTAAAAACTATAAATAAGATCATCAATATTTGGGATAAAGGATAAATTAAGAGGCATAGAGGGAATTGATGAGGCATGGAGGCATGAATCCTGATATTTGTGGTATTTATGGCCTAGGGATGTCTTCCTAAGAAATGAGGTCACCTAATGATGTAGATATTCAATATTCATTTCCAAAAATAAGTATTCAAAAAGTTTCCATGGAATTATTAATTAGGCTCTAATTTAGTTTAATTAGATATTAAGCATGATTAAGCACTTTGTGCACAAATTACTCAAATTCATTAGAATGACTTGTTATTGGTCGAAAATTTGATTGGATTAAAATTGGAAGTCAATGTTAGATGCTTTGGATCTGTTATCCCATTTAGGATGTTACCAACAATAAATAATAAAGGCATGTGTCTCATGAAATATATTTTATAGAAAAGAGCAATCTAGAACACCCAAGTACAAAATTGACATTTTGACTCAGAATGATCTAATCAAAGTTAGCTATCCCATAAATTGCATTGCCCCATTTAATGATATTCTAACCAAAATCAGCACTTAAATATATCAATTTCAACTCGTTTAATGCACTTTAGGTGGAAATTGGTGAAAATCCTAGTTGGAGGTTATCGATGGCCAAATTTAGGTGTCTACATTGTCCACACACAACTTTATCTCCCCACTATTCTTTCTAATAGGGACTAAGTTGGCCAACTAAGAAGAATGCTTGATAGGAAAATTGATTCTAGACTCAATCAACTTAGTGAGCTCTTTCTTCATGAGTGGTTCAATCTTGGGATTGATTGGCCTTTGTCTTGGGTTGATGGGTTTGGAATTTTCAGCTATATCTATGGTATGTTGAGCCAAGCTTGGATCAAAACCCTTCAAGTCACTATATTCCCATGCAAAAATATCACTAAACTCCTTGCATAGTTCAATGAAATCATGCTTCTCTTGACTAGTGCATACCTTTCCAAGTGTAAGTATATTTTCCTTAAAGATATTTACCTTTCCATAGTTCTCTTATTTTTTTGACATGCTTACCTTCTCTTTCTTTAGCTAATCATCATCATTGAAAATTCTTTCAAGATTCACTAGACCTTTGGGAAGCTTGTTAGACTTTAGTTAGACAATCTTCCCTCCATATTGTTGTTGTAGATTAGACTAATTTTTTGTAGAGAAATATACTTATTCTTATAGAAAGAGGGATATTTGTTTGTCACTCTCAAAGAACTTAAAATTGGTGACATTATCTAGTATAGAAGGTTTCATAATCACCTTTAGATGAGGTTGATTCTTGTCTTCTCTTATGCCTTTTAGAACATCAAATTGAGAACTAATAGATGACAACATATTAAAATTATTATTATATTCCCTTATAATATATGTGATGTTAAAATCCATGAAATATTCTATAATATCCCAAACTCTATGCTTATAGGACTTGAACAAGGTGTTCTTGGTCAAATTCTGCCCTCTATCTTGATTCACAACAAGCTCACTATCTCCATACACTTGTAGTTCCTTAACTCATCTTTTTCTAGCCCATTAAAAGCCATTGATAAGGGCATCATACTATACCACATTAAAATTTCATGAGAACTTAAATCTAAATGTTGAATAATACCTCTCCTTGGAAGGTGAAACTAACATAGCTTCACCACCTACCCCAATCTTGCTTCTAGACCCATCAAAGAAGAGCTGACACAAGCCATTCACATCTTCACTTGAATTCATAAAATTGGACATGAAATATTCCTTCTCATGCATATAATATACCCCAAGATTATTTTCATCAATAAACTTGTAAGGATCATGTTCATAGTGCTCATCTCCCCACTCATCTAGGAATAAATCAGAAACACCTTCAAGGGAAGATGATGGGGATTGGTCAGTGTGAATATCCTCTTCATCAATGATATCATAGTTAACATTTTACACCTTAGGTGAGTAATATTATAAGTTATATCTATTAATAGGTTTTGAATCAATCTTCATCATAGTGCCATATTTTATTCTAAACACCATGTAGGACCAAGTATCCACTTGTCTTGAAAGTAAAGTCTGTTGACAAGCAAAGAAAAAAATAGGGAGTTAAATATACCACCAACACATCATGAGGAATTTAAAAATTAGGAAAAACATGAAGGATCAATTTCAAACATTTAAATACCCCCAAATTCTTGGCTGGTGATCCATTCAATTACAAAACTCCTTTGGTCATTGGCTCATACTTGAGCCCTAGCTTATCTGCTATACATTTGGAATAAATAATGTGCTTGATCCACTATATATGATGAAATTATGAACCAATAAATTAAAAATTATTATATATATTTAAAAAGGATGAGTATTCTCATCTTTCTTTACTTGACCATCTATAGATTGAGTTCCATTGACTAAAACCACATTGTCATTTCTAGATGGCCAACTTGTTTACCCAATCCATGTAATTACTTTTATAGTATATATTTTTGACTTGGTAATTTTATATAATCCCATAATTATATTTTAATATGTATCTTCTTCATCTATTCCACAACATTAATGGAAGGATTACTCACCTTAGGAAAATATTTAAGAGCACTAACAGCTTGTGATGTAGCTTGTGGAGATGCAGGGATAGGAGCTGGCTTCATGCTTTGAAATCTATAATTTTATTATGTTTTAGGAGATTAATTAGGAAAAATCACCATATGAGCTGATTTAGGTATCAAAATAGGTCCTTGAGTCTCCTCAATAGCCCTCTTTTTGGACCTAGTATTAGAGGTAATACTAGTATTCTGATTGCTTATATTCCCCATGTAATTAATGACATAAAACTTACCCTATAAATGATTTATGAGGGTAGAATAAGTATAATATTTTCAATTTTCCACCCCAACTTGCATTTATTCCTCAAAATATTAATCTTGGAAATATTAACTACCTTGCATTGACATGCCTTGATTGTGCATTTCATTTGCATAAGTCACTTGTTCTTGACCATGTTTAAAAGATGGATAGTTGGGTTGTTCTTGGAACAAGTTGTTTTGAGTGGGAATAAGGGATTTGGAGGATTATGGAGCACTAGGATTATATATTTTATAAGTTTTTACATTGGTGATTTGGTCTTGTCCTTGTGCATTATTTTGGAAAGGAGGTCTACTTGTTTGCCCAAACTGATTGTATGTTTGATATGGCGTATAACCTTGAGCTTGATGTCTTTTGAGGGAAAATTACACATTATTAAACTTTGAAGAAATATTTTAACTTAATTTATTTCATTTTAAGGAGAAATTTCAAGCCTTTCTTTATTAGGTAAAGGGGCTATAGTGGGCAATGCACCTTGACTAAGAGAATGCAAATCAGGGAATAGTGGCATTGGAGGTTTAGGAGCTATCTTTCTTACTTGGACAATAAAATTCTTATAATTCATGGATATTTCATATGAAAAATGTAATGTTTTTCCACCCATAGATTTTATCGTCATGGTAATGTCACTATTCAATGCTTTCAAGTAGTACAAACATGCATAGTTTGAGGTTGGCCTCACAAGAGTTGGGATTCTATCCCAATTTTTTTGGAACCTAGTATTAAAGTATTTCATGAATTCATGTGGTTCCCTCTTTATTGTGGTAAATTTCTTAGCTAGAGATATGTAATCACTCTTTTCCCCAAACCTTTTAGTCAATAAATCCTCCAACTCATCCCATGAGCCAATAGAATTTACAGGTAGAGTCCCATACCAATCCAAAACTTTTCCTTTGAAAGAAAAGGCCAAAAACCTAATAGATAAATTTTCTTGGGTGATGTTGTGGGTATTAAAAAAGTTTTATATATTCCTAATGTGCTCAATGGTAGTAATAGGACCATCCCCACTAAAAGATGGGACACTTTTGAGGCTTGCTCTTGGAATTTGATCATATTGGGCAAGATGCAAGGGAGATGCCCCAATGAAAGGCATAAAAGGTTGTCTTATCACCATATTTTAATGATCACTATGGATACTAGGAATGGAATTTAGAAAAAAATTATAGGCTTTAAACACAAAATCTCTTTTATAAGGATGAGTGTTGACAAACATAAACCTTTTGGTGGAATATGGAGGTAGTTGCACAAATTCAAAAGGTACACCTTTAGCAGCAGACCTAGTGGTTAACTTTGGCATGGAAAAAGGGATAATAATCAACCAAAGAATTTAAATTTTTAATGGAGTCACCAGGTAGTAGATGTAGATGCTTCTTTCAATTCAAATATGCTAAGACCAACAACAATCTTAAACAATATTCTAGGACTTAGAAGTCCCACTGGGTGTGCCAAAAATTGTTGACACTTAGATTTTCACCCCTAAGGAGATGCCTAATTATCATCACCTAAGTGGAACCATGGATACATTTCTCTTGATATGGGTGACAATGTTTAGAAATTAATCTCTAGATGAGGGGTTAGCTCCCCTTGATGCACTCTTTGAAGCTTTCTCTTTAACTTAGTAACTTGAAGATGAAAAAGGATTAAGAAAAACAAATAAAAAAATAAAAGTGTGATGCACCAATATATAATGTCCTCTCACTTGACTCAAACCAATACTTAAAGATAAACAAGGATGTTTCACACAAGACTCATAACTTAGGATCCATTGCTACATCAATGTTTCATATGCTAGATTCAAGAAGGTATATGATTCTTAAGAAGAGAATGAATGATTTCAAGGAGGGATAAAATCATGGACCACTTATAGGATATCTCTACACTTAGAAAATAATACTAGAAAAGACCTGTGACAATTTCCTTTCTACAAATTGGTAGACCATCAAGAGTACAAGCTAGAAAAAATAAATTTTCACTAGACTAGACCAACAAGATTCAAGTCATTACTAAATATTATATAATATGAGTGGTAATAATGTTGACAATATATTTTCACCCTTGAGGAAATGCTCATATATCCTCATCTAAGTGGCACAATGGAAACGTCTCTCTTGTTGTGGGTGATAATTTCATTGAGATGAATCTCTAGATAAAGGGCTAGTTCCTTTGATGCACCTTTGAAACTCTCTTTTGACTCACAAATGTGTATGAAAAAGGTAATAAAAATGACTATGAAAATCAAGAGATGATTCAACAATGTATGATATCCTCCCAATTGATTGTAACCACTACTTAAAGATAAAACAAGGTGTTTTCTTGCACAGGACTCACAACTTAGGAACCACTACTACATCAATATTTTATATGCTAGATTCAATAAGGTATGTGATTCTTAGGAAGGGAATGAATGATTCCAAAAGGGATACAATCATGAACCAATTCCAGGATATCTCTACACTTAGAAAAGAAACACTAGTAAAGACCCACAAGAATATCTTTTCTGTAAATTGGTAGACCATCAAGAGTACAAGCTAGAAAAGACAATCTTTCACTAGACTAGCCTAACAATGATTCAATAATTACTAAATATTACAACATATGAGAGATAATCACACTTGTATATCTTTTAAAGAGTTCTTCAGGTACAACTCTGGCTAGATTTTCCCTAATAACTAGTGGAGGGTCCTAAACAAGCCAAAAAAATGCATATATATAGCCTTTGGGAGGGAGTCGATAAATCAAGGGAAATCACTTGGACGTGTGTCTTAGATGAGAATAAATTACATTTTTAGGAGTTACAACTAAATAGATGCATCGGTTATAATTTTTTATGACTAAAAAGAAGCATTAGTTATGTTTTGTTACAACTAAACAAAAGCATCAATTATGTTTTGTTACAATTGTTACCTCTTTTTTGATCTTCAGGTTCCCACCAAACTCTTGATGCCAATGGCTATTTGTCATAGCTTGAAATTGACTTTCTATAGGGCATCATATTTCAGGTGTTTATTTCAAACATTTATCTCATGTATGTATTCTCCCAAAAAATTCCTTTGACATTTTGAAATGATCTTTTCTTTCAGAAAATTTGTCTATGACCATTTGTCTTCAGACTTTTTATCATCCTATTTTCTTTCAGACAATGTTTGCAACTATTTGCTTCTCTATGCATTCCTTTGGCATATTTAAATGATATTTCTTTGGGATTTTCCTAAAATAGAGCTTTATAATTTTTACAAGTGACCCTTTGGCCTTTTGGAAAAGGACCCTCCTCTTCGGACTTTTCATCTACAGCTTTTTTTGTCTTCTAACTATTCTATCAAGAAATTTCCTTCAGCCTTTTTCCCTAAAGGAAATCCTTCAAAATATGTTAAGTGCCTTTGCCTTGTTGGAAATTGAAAATGAACCCTTCGGCTTTGAAATGGCACTTTATATTTTTTGACATGGACCTTTTCTAAATGGAAAAAGGTACCCTTTGATAAAAATGTATAGGAGACTTTTCTTAATGAAGATATCCTTCAGGATTTTGAAAAGGTCCACTTTCTTGTAGAATGATCCTTTCAAGAAAAGTGTATCATTCCTTGGCTCCAAAAGTGCCCTTTAGAAAAACTAAAGTGATCATTTTGAGAAAAAAAATTTAGACAAAATGTTTGAAACAATTCCTTCAAAAAAGTTGCAAGTATCTTTCAAAAAAACTGAAGTGCCCTTCATAAAAGTTGTTTCAGATAAAATGTCTAAAACAATTACTTTGAAAAAGTTGCAATTTGCCCTTTAGAAAATATGAAAAATACCCCTTCAAAAAAGTTGAAAATGAAATGTTTGAAATAAATACACTTAAGAAAAATTGCTTCAAACAAAAAGTCCAAAATAATTCAGCAAAGTCTTAAAACAAAAAACCCAAAAGAATTTGTCAAAGGCTTAGCAAAGACCAAAAATGAACTTTTTGAAAGGAATAAACTTATACATTTTTTGTGGGTTTTATTAAAGAACACTTCTTTTGAATAAAAGATAAGTACTGGAACTAGCCAAAGGTATACACTTAGTTTTTTCAAATAGGGGTGCCCAATTTTGGCTTGAAGGGTCAAAAATTGGTCAACAAATTGGTGACTCACAAGGGTAGTATGCCTTCTATACTGACCAAACTGGTAGCCTAAAAATTCCATTGGTAATGGAGTTAATATATAATTGAAGGTGACTAAAAAGGTTATTCCATAACAAAAAAACAAATTAAACACACCAACTAACAAAAACAAGACCATGCAAAAACAACACAAAGAAAGCAAGGAGAAACCTACACTTGTGCATTAGGACTTAGGGAACACAAGGAAAGTAGGAAACTATGCATAAAATAAATAGAGATCCTTAGTAACAATGATTTAGATATATCCCATTGACTAGGATATATAGCTCCTTTCCATCCAAATTTGTGAGTTGGAAAGCATTGTGTTGTTTTCACTATGTGATCACATATGGGCCACTCCACAAAGCATCAAACTTTGTGTGTCTTCTAGGCTTGGCCCTATATTCATCCCATTTTAGGACAATTTCTCCTTATTTGAAACTCCTCATTATGTTTTTCTCATCAAAATAATTCTTTATTTTCTCTTGGTAGGTTGTCATGGTGTGCATAGCCTAAATTTTTGCCTCCTTAAGCTCTATCAACTCACATAACTTGACCTCCATGCTACAATTATCCATAAATTAAAATTGATAGGTAAGATTTAAATCTGGTAACTCAAGTGAGATATTAAGTTTGGCTTCCCTTATATAGACAAATGTATATGGTGAATTCCCAATTTCTCTCTTTGAGGTGATCCTATCAGCCCAAAGAGCTATCTTCAACTTGGTGTACCAAGTCCTTTGATTCTCCTTCATTGTCCTCTTTATAATCTTGATTATATGCTTGTTTGTGGAATTATCTTTTCCATTCCCTTGTGGGTAATAGTTTGAGGAGGTAATAAGATAGATGCCATGCTCCAAATCCCATTCACTTACTCTTGTTCCTAGGAAGGCTAAAGCATTATCTAAAATGATTGTTGAAGGAGCTCCAAACCTTGTTACTATATCTTCATATAAGTCAAGGAATAAACTTTCATTAGCCTCCTTAAGATATATAGCCTCCACCCATCTTATAAAGTAATCAGTGACAGTCAACACCCACCTATGACTAGTACTAGAAGGAGGATTGATTAGGCCTATGAAATCCAAACCCCATTACATGAAT
This sequence comes from Torreya grandis, assembly GCA_037957365.1. Taxonomy (NCBI): domain Eukaryota; kingdom Viridiplantae; phylum Streptophyta; class Pinopsida; order Cupressales; family Taxaceae; genus Torreya; species Torreya grandis. Next base: position 3,022,556 of record JARHVA010001717.1, read on the forward strand.
GTTTGCTCAACCTAGATTGGATGAAGAGGCAAGGCAACTAGATTTTTTTTTCCATAAAAAAGAGCACACTTTTGGCATTTTCTTACCCAAGCATGGGTGTCTTTGAACAAGATGGGAAAAAAGTAACCAGCTCTCATAATTCTAGCAACTGCAGTTCTTGGAGCAAAATGACCACCAGTTGGTCCATCATGGAATTCACACAATACTTTGTCAATCTGATCCAAATCAATACATCTCAACAACACACTTGAAAATTCCTTTCTAAAAAACACTCCATCAATAAGTATATAAGGAATGGATTTTAGCCTAAAGTACCTTCTTTTATCCCTATTAAGACCTTGTGGGCACTCATCGATTTGAAGGAAATGGATCATGTCTTGTGTCCAAGTTCTCAAATATGAAGGTGTACCTGATATAGAGTCATCATGAAGTACCATATAGTCATTTAAATTTCACTAACTTGGTAGTTTTGATCTCCACATCATATTCCATCACCCTTTTGATCCATCCTACCCTCTTTTCATTCAAATATCTATTCGAAAGAAAGTCTTTTACACTAGGATGAGGCACAAAAATGTGAATCTTGTTGTAAGACAACATATGCCTGAACTTATTTAAACTCCTTATAACTAAAAGTGCTTACTTCTCAACATATGTGTACCTTATCTCAGACCCTTCCAAATTTTGACTAAAGAAGGTAATATGCTATTCAAAATTTTCATCGTTATCTTGAGTACGCATGACATATATTACCTCTTCATTCCCAAAAGTATACAGGTTGAAATCTTTATAGAAGTTAGGACTTGCAAGGGTAGGAGCTTGGGCAATGATTTGCTTGATATCCTCAAAATTTTCCTTCATCCTTTTTGTCCAAGTGAATAGTTCATCTTTTCTCAGCATGGAGGTCAAGGTCTTGACCAAGTTAGAAAAATTTGGAATGAATCTCTTTATGAAATTGATCTTACCAAAGAAACTTTGTAAACCCTTCTTATGTTTAAGAAAAGACAATGCCAAGATGGTATTCACCATTTTTAGATCAATTGACAAACCTTTCTTAAGAGTTTGCCTTCATGAACAACAAACACACACTTCTTTGGGTTTAGAGAGATCCCAAACTCTCTACACCTCTCAAAAATATACCTTAGGTTTTCAAATGATCTTTTGCTTCCTTGGAGAAAACTGTCACACCATCAAGATATACCAATACAATGTCATTGATTTATCCTTGAAAATCCATATCCATTGCAAGTTTAAAAGTGGCTCTAGAATTAGAAAACCTAAAAGGCATTTTTATATAAGCATATATACCCCATTTAGTAGTAAAGGCTATCTTATATTGATCACTTTCCTTTACCAGAATTTGTTTGTACCTAGAATACCCATCAAGGAGAGAAAACCTTTCACTGCCAGCCATAAATTTCAAGATTTATTCCATGGAAGGGAGTGGGTAATGATATTTCAAATAAACTCTATTCAAGTCTCTAAAATCAACACACAACCATATCTCTCCATTCTTTTTCCTAATAGGAACTATGTTTGCCAACCAAGATGAATGCTTAATGGGAAAGATGATTTTGAACTCAATCAGTTTGGTGACTTCTTTCCTCATAAGAGGTTCAATCTTGGGATTGATTTGCCTTTGCCTTTGATTAATAGGATCATCATTCTCATTTAACTCTATAGTATCCTGAGCTAGATTTGGATCAAAACCTTTTAAATCACTATACTCCCATGCAAAGACATCATAAAATTCTTTGCATAACTCAATGAAAGAATGCTTTTATTTGATATTACATACCTTCCCAAGTACAATCAATTTATCTTTGAAAATATGAACCTTCTCATAGTTTTTATGCTTGGTAGATATGTTTATCTTCTCTTTCTTCAGCTGGTCATCTTCATTGAATATGATCTCAAGAGTCACTAAGACATTAGGAAGATTGTTGGACTTTAATTAGACAATCTACCCTCTATATTGTTACTATAGTTTAGACTAATTCTTAAAATAAAAATCAATATCTTCTTATATAAAAAGTGTTATTTGCTGGTCACTATCAAAGACATACCAATTGGTGACATTATCTAGTATGGATGGTCTCACAATCACCTTTAAATGGGACTAGTTTTTGTCTTCCTTTATGCCCTTTGGAATGTCAAACTGAGCTCCAATAGAAGCCAACTTATCATCATTCTTATTGTCTTCTCTTGGGATGGATGTTATTTTGAAGGATTAAAAGTCTTATACAAGATCCCACACTCTATGCTTGTATGACTTTAGCAAGGAGTTCTTGGTCAAATTATGCCCTCTAACTTGGTTCACAATAACCTCACTATCCCCATATACTTGTAGTTCCTTAATTCCCCTACTTATATCCTATTAAAGACCATGGATAAGGGCCTAATAATATTACACATTAAAATTTCATGATAACTGAGATCTCAAAGTTGAATAATACCTCTCCTTGGAAGGTGAAACCAACATAGCTCCACCACCTACCCCCATCTTGCTTCTATACCCATCAAAGAAGAGCTACCACAAGCCATTCATATCCTCACTTGTATTCAAAAAATTAGACATGAAAGAGTACTTATCATGCATATAATAGACTATAAGATCCTATTATTCAATAAACTTGTAAGGATCATGCTCATAGTTGTCATCTCCCCACTAATCTAGGAACAAATCAAAAACTCCCTCAAGGGAAGATGCTAGAGATTGGTCAAAATGAAGCTCCTCTTCATCAATGATGGATTAGTTAAAATTTTAAACCTTAGGTGAATATAGTTCTAGGTTATTTATATGGATTTATTCTGACTCAATCTTCACCTTAGAGCCATATTTTGTCCTAAACACCATGTATGACCAATTAGCTACCAAATATCCACCTATCTTGGATGTGAAGTCTCTTGATAAACAAAGATAAAAATAAGGAGGAAAATATACTACCACCACATCATGAGGAATTTAAAAGGTAGGGAAATCATGAAGGATCAAATTCGACCTTTAACTATCCCCAAATTCTTTGCTAGTGATCCATCCAATTGCAAAATACTTTTAGTCATTGGCTCGTATTTAAGGCCTAGCTTATTTGATATGCATTTGGGTATAATTGATGTGCTTGTTCCACTGTCTATAATACAATTATGAACCAAGAAATCACCAATAATTATATATAGTTAAAAATGATTCTTCTCATCTTTCTTCACTTGACCATCCATAGATTGAGTTCCATTTACCAAAATGACATTGTCATTTCTAGATGGGCCGACCTATTTGCCCAATCCATGTAATTATTTTTGAAGTATATATTTCTACCCTAGTAATTTTAGATAATCCCATAATTAAATATTTATATGAATCTTATTAATTTGGTCCACCACATTAATGGAAGGATTACTCACCTTGGAGTTCTCTTTATGAACATTGGCACCTTGTGATGTAGTTTATGGATATAGAGTTGTAGCAGCTGGCCTAAATTTTGGAATCCTCTAATTTTATTTCACTTTAAGAACTATATTAGACCCAATTAACATAGGATATGATTTAGGTGTTGTAATAGGTCATTTATTAGTTCCATGAACTTCATCCACAACCCTCTTCTTTGATCTAGTGTTGGTAGCCACACTAACATTGATGTTATTTGAATGTGCCAATTAATTAATGGCACAAAACTCACCCTCCAAATGATTTATGAGGGTATAATAAGTATGAGGTTTTCCATTTTATACCCCTCCTTGCATATATCCTTCAAAATTTTAAGCTTGGAAAGATTGTCTGCCTTGCATGACCATGCCTTGATTGTGTATTTCATTTGCATAAGTCACTTGTTCTTAACCATGGTAAAAAGATGGATAGTTGGGATATTCTTGGTATAGGTTATTTTGAGTGGGGATAATGGATTTTTAGGATGAAGGAGAATTAATATTATATCTTTGATAAGTCTTGACATGGGTGATTTGACCCTGTCCTTGTCCATTGTTTTGGAAAGGAGGTTTACTTGTTTACCCAAACTGATTGTATGGTTGATATGGCCTATAACCTTGAGCTTATTGTATTTTAAGGGAAACTAACTAATTTGTAACATTTTGAATAAATATTTTAATTCATGTATTTCATTTGAAGGAGAAATGATATGACTCTCTTGATTAGTTAAAGGGGCTAAAGTGGGCAATGCACCTTGACTAGGAGAATGCTGATCAGGGAATAGTGGCATTGGAGGTCTAGGAGCTATCCTTACCACTTGGACAAGACAATTATTATAATTTATGGATATTTAATAATAATAAATTAATGTGTTTCCACCCATAGATTGAATCATCATGGAAATGTTACTATTCAACACTTTCAAGTAGGTCAAAAATGCATAGTTTGAGGTTGGCCTCACAAGAATTGGGATTCTATCCCAAGTTTTTTTGGAACCTAGTATTAAAATCATACATGAATTCATGTGGTTCCATTTTCATTCTAGTCAATTTCTTATTTATAGATAGGTGATCACTCTTTTCCCCAAAACTATTAGTCAATAAATCTCCTAATTCATCCCTTGAGCTAATGGAGTTTACAGGTAGGGTCCCATACCAATCAAGAACTTTTCCTTTGAAAGACAAGGAAAAAAACCTAATAGCTACATTTTCTTGGGTGATGTTGTGAATATTACGAAAAATTTATATATTCCTAATGTGCTCAATGGTAGAAATAGGACCATCACCATTGAAAGATGGGACACTTTTGAGGGATGCTCCTAGAATTTGATCATATCAAGCAAGATTTGAGGGAGATGCCCTAGTGAAAGGCACAAAATGTTGTCTTCTAGCCATTTTAGAATGATGAATATAGACGTTAAGAATGGAATGGAACACAAATTTAGAATTTTTGGACACAAGATCTCTTTTGTAAGGATGATTGTTTATGAACCTACACCTTTTGGTGGAATATGGAGGTAGTTACACAAAATCAAAAGGTACACCTTTAGTAGTAGATCTAGTGGTTACCTATATCATGAAAATAAGGATTGATCATCAACCAAAGACTTGAGTTATTCAATGGACTTGCTAGGTGTTGAATGTAGATATTTCTTTCAACTTCAACTATGCCAAGACCAACACCAATATTGAACAATATTTTAAGACTTAGAGGTCCCACTGGGCATGCCAAAAATTATTAACACTTAGATTCACACCCTTGAGGAAATTCTCAGATCTCCTCATCCAAGTGGCACAATGAAAACATCTCTCTTGATGTGGGTGACAATTTTGCTGAGACAAATATCTAGATAAAGGGATAGTTCCCTTGATACACCTTTAAAACTTTATTTTGACTCACAAATTTGTATGAAAAAGGTAAGGAAAATGACTATGAAAAACGATTGGTGATGCACCAATGTATGATATCCTCTCAATTGATTGAAACCACTACTTAAAGAAAAAAAAAGGTGTTTTCTTACACAAGACTCACAACTCAGGAACCATTGCTACATCACTATTTCATATGTTAGATTCAAGAAGGTATGTGATTCTTAAGAAGGGAATGAATGATTCCAAAAGGGATACAATCAGAAACCACTTCTAGGATATCTCTACACTTAGAAAAGAAACACTAGCAAGGACCTGCAATATTCTCTTTTTTGTAAATTGGTAGACCATCAAGAGTACAAGCTAGAAAAGATAATCTTTCACTAGACTATACCAATAATGATTCAATAATTAATCAATATTATAACATATGAGAGGCAATAACACTTGTATATATTTTCAATATTTCTTCAGGTACAAATCTAGCAAGTGTTTCCTTAATAACTAGTGGAGGATCTTGAACAAGCCAAAAGAATACATATATATATAACCTTTGGGAGGGAGTCGAGCAATCAAGGGAAATCACTTGGACATGTGTCATATTTGATGAGAATCAATTACATTTTTAGGAGTTACAATTGAATAGATGCATCAATTATGTTTTGTTATGAATGAATAGAAGCATTAGTTATGTTTTGTTATAATTGAATAGAAATATCAATTATGTTTTGTTTTAACTATTACCTCTTTTTCATCTTTGGGTTGCTACCAAGCTCTTGATGCCAAAGGCTATTTTTTGTAGCCTAAAATTGAATTTCTATGGGCCATCATCTTTTGGGTGTTTCTTTTGGACATTTTCCTTTATATGTATTCTACCATGGAATTCCTTTAGCATTTTGAAATGATATGTTCTTTTAGACAATTTGTCTACGACCATTTGTCTTCAGAATTTTCATCATCCTATTTGCTTTCAAAAAAATTGTCTGCAACTATTTTCTTATCTCTACATTCTTTCGTCATATTAAAATTATCTTTTATTTAGGGTTTTCCTAAAATGGACCTTCAAAATTTTTACAAGTGACCCTTCGGCCTTTTGGAAAAGGACCCTCCTCTTTAGACTTTTCATCTGTGGCTTTTTCTATCTTTGGAATTTTCAATCGAGAAATTTCCTTTGGCCTTTTTTCCCAAAGGAAATCCTTCAAAATATATTAAGTGCCTTTGAATTTTTGGAAAGTGAAAATGAACACTTCAACTTTGAAATGGCCCTTTGGATTTTTTAAAATGGACCTTTTTCAAAGGGAAAAAATTACCCTTCAAGAAAAATGTACAAGACACATTTCTTAAAGAAGATATCCTTCAAGATTTTGAAAAGGTTCACTTTCTTGTAGAATGATCCTTTTGGGAAAAGTGTATCAATCCTTGGCTCCAAAAGTGCACTTCAGAAAATTTGTAAATTACCCTTTAGAAAAATTGAAGTGATCATTTCGAGAAAATTGTTTCGGACAAAATATCTGAAATAATTCCTTCAAAAAAGTTACAAGTGTCTTTCAGAAAAATTGAAGTGCCATTCAAAAAATTTGTTTCGAATAAATTTTTTGAAACCATTCCTTCAAAAAATTTAAAATTTTCCTTTTGGAAAATCTAAAACATATCCCTTCAAAAAAGTTGAAAACGAAATGTCTGAAAGAAATACACTTAAGGAAAATTGCTTTTGATAGAAAGTCTAAAAGAATTCAACAAAGTTAAAAAAAAAAATTGAAATAATTTGGAAAAGGCTTATAAAATACCAAAAATGAAATTTTCAATAGGAATAGACTTGTACATTTGTCATGGGCTTTGTCAAAGAACACTTCTTCCAAAGAAAAGATATGTACTGGTACTGGCCAAAGGTATAGACTTAGACGGTTTTTTCAAATAGGGGTGCCCAATTTTGGCTTGAAGGGCCAAAATTTGTTCAAAAAATAACACTTTTATATCTATTCAAGAGTTATTTAAGTATAAATTTGGCCAAATTCTCCCCATCAACCCATGGAGGCTACCCAAAAAGGCCAATAAAATGCATATTTATAGCTTTTGAGAGGAGGAACAAGCAAAGGAAGTCGAAGGGTCACTTGGACATGTGCCACCTTGAGAGAATTAGTTAAAATTACATTTGGAATAGATGTGGGGTCAGATATTCCATGTTATAGAGGTATAATTATCCAAAACTAGTCATAAGGATAGTGAAAATTGACACAAAACCTACAATTCTGACATACAAAATTATCTTCATGATTCACCTTCCAAAACTACCTTTTATCTACATATGGTGAGGTCTAATGGTTATTCTAAGAAAAATCGTTTATAAAAAATTTATCACATGCATTGTATTGATCCCTGACCATGTCTATTCTTTTGGACATGCAAAATCATCTCTGGTAGTTTCATAATAGCTCTTTTTCATGCACCTTATACACTTGGCATTAAAAAACTCCAAATTTTCTAAACTGATCCATGTAAAATAGGTAATGACACTTATAAAAGGTTCCAATATCATTAGTTTCAAGAAAAAACCTTTAAAAGGCTTCCCTAATTGCTTTTCACCACTCTCCACAAGTGTTCACTAGCTGGTTCACTGGATTGGCTAAAAGTGAGAGCCTAGTTGGGACACTTAGAGGTTTATCCATGAGGTGAGATTAATTTTGTGAGTTATCTCATTGTAAATTTGGTTTATCCATGAGGTGAGATGAATTTTGTGAGTTATCTCATTGTAAATCTTCATTCCAAAGTTTATTTCATCTTCTAGATCCTCTTGTATCTTACACACCATTAAAAATAGTTAAAATAAGACTTGTTTTCCCTTTATCCATACAATTCCATACAAAAAAAAACATGAGTGGGATACTATTAGAGTCATTTTCAACTTCTAGGTGGTTTCATGGCCATCCCTTTTCATTTATATGCTCTAATGTCAAGCTTTATCCAATAAGGTTCTTGTGAGGGTTTTACAAGGGTTTTGAATGGCTTGAACTCTTAACCTTTGTTCATAAAGGTCAGACATTGAAATCCTTCTAAATTACACTAAAGGATCTTCAAGGACCTACTCTAGCTTATCCAAATGGCTCAAGTTCCCATGAAAATGTTTATGAAAGATATGAGTGATTGAACTTAACCTTTGAGTGGCTTTTATGCTTCTTGTGAGGGTTTTAGTATGTCTAGAGTCAGATATGGCTTCTTGTGGAGTTTCCACACCAAAAAAAGCTTCCTCACCTCTAAATATAACCTAAAAACATGTCCAAGTCATTTGTAGATCTTAATAAGAGCCAAAAATGGAAGTACTCCTATTTTAGAACAAGAGCTATGCCTTGCCAACAAGCCTATTTGTAGTTTGTGAACCAAAAGATGATAATTCTCATCATAAATGTATTATAATAGCATGAAAACATCATATTACCCCTTTAGGCATTTAAAAAAATATTATATTACTTGGAGAAGGCTAGAACTTGTAGTGACATCTCATTTGGGGTTGGGTTTGCATGTTTTCCCACTAGGTTTATCTACATAACTCCTTGTATAGTTCATTTACTTGGACTCATAACCTTATAGGTTGGTTTATGATTTCCATCTATATGTTCCCCAACTTTTAAAACCTACTTGACTGGTCAAATTGAGCACAAGTCCTCCATTTTTCACTTTTCCCAAAAACTACCATTTTTTGCATGTAAAGAGTGACCTACCTCTAAGATAAAACAAAGGAATATTTCCCTATTTATATGGGAAAATTGAATAGTTTAAAATCTCCAAAATTTCCTAGTGACCATTTATACTGAAAGGTTTGGTTATATTCCATGTCTAAAGGGTCTAACCAACTCAATCTTGTCAAAAAGGGGTCAAAACCCCTATTTTCATGATTTTTTGCTCAAACCTCCATGTAGCTGCTACCTCCTCATCTCCTCCATGATTATAAAATAATTATATATGTTATCCATCCCTAATTAAAGATCATGAAGCTTTGTAAGCCTTTTGAAATTTTGTTTGATAGTGAAACCCCCCACTTGCCCCTTGAAATAAGGTCCTCTTAGCCTAACTGTATGAACTGTGTCAACTTTGCTTATAATAAAGTGGTATTAGAATTATATTTGCATGTGTTTGGCCTATCATTAAATTATTATTATTTTTTTTACTACATTAGTAGGTTTGAGACCCTCCTTCCCTTTTGTAATAGCCAAACTAGGTTCATGGTTGTCTTCAAGGCATGATCCCTACTTAGCCTGGTTGTATGTGCATTTTAAGCTTAGATTGATGTTCAAGTACCATATCTTCATGATTATTAGTTCATGATGTTATAAAATTTCCTTATTTGCACTTTTTAAAGCTTACAAACCATCAAATCATGCCTAGGTCCATTAACTTGCATATCCCTGCTTACTTGGACTGAGACTAACCCTTATACCTACTTGTAGGTTATATAGGACCTCAATTGATGTCTATGGGCCCTAAATCAATGTTTAACTCTTGTCATAGAATTTTTTTAATTCTTGTATCCAAATTTTAACTCTTAAAACTTTTCCATCTTCCAATTTAGGTGTTTTGGGCTTGGATAACCTGCTTGAATGGGTTTTCCTTCTCAGACCCTTATTTAGTGGCTTTTTGATCTAGAAGAAGGTGGTTTCATGATGTGTTCATTATCATGAATCCCCTAGGGTCATCTCATGATTCACTCCACTTTAATTTACCTTGAAAACCCTAGATGAAGGTCTGAACCTCAAATATCTTTCTTATTGCCAAGATGACTATGTTTGTCATTTTTAGGCTTGTTGTAGGTCACTATTTGAAACCTTGACTTCTTCTCCATAGATATAATCTTTCTCTTCAAAAAAAAATTTCAAAAATGATTATCATCATTCTCCTTGAAAGCTTTAAAACATTTATAAGCTTGAAAAATTGACCCAATGCTTGACAACTGACTATGTGTGCAAGTTTCCCTTGTTGTACAAACAAGGTATAGGCTCAATGGGTCATTTTCCATTAGTTGTAACTTCTCCTATGATAACTTTACTTGAATTTGAATTTTAGGACTATTTTTATTGTTTCCTCTTGCTATAAAAGGTATAGGTTTTTATCAAATTAATTTTATGGTGCACACCCCTTGAGAATCCTATAGATGTTACTAATAGCTTTCAAAAGGTTTCTTGCCAACTTGAAGGAGTTCAAATTACCCTTTCCACTTACCCTCTAGCCCCCAAATTTTACATAGTTATACTAGGTACATAGGGATACAAGGAAAAAACAAGAAAAATTATAAAATCCTACTCCACCATGTCCAACATTAATCCACAAAAACCTCAGGACCACTATTTTGAACACTTGGGAGTTGAGAGCCCAAAATGGAATGTCCTCTCCTTGGAATGAGAAATAATCATATACCATCTTAGGCCTTCATATCATGATAATTAAGAATCTTGGGGAATTTTAAGGACCAAAATGGATTCCAACATGCACTCCTAACTCTTTCTCATCCATACAACCTCCATGAAACAAGCACAACTTGACTGAAAGTGGCAAGGCAACAAACAAGGTAGAAATGGGCAATTTAGCTTTGGAAGGATGCTAGTTGGACCTCCCACAAGATGATTTAATGAAGGATATATTGACACATGAATATTAATAACATTATCATTACCGTGAAGCTTTTTGGATGTTGAAAGAAAAAAACCTAGGTTCAACAACCAACTTTGCAAACTTAAAAAAAAGCACCTTTTGAGATCTCCTTCAAAATCAATGAAAATTAAAGTGTTATATTTTGTAAATATAATTAAGAGAGATTTATTCCAGCCTATAAAAATCTCCCCAAGATCACACATCTCCATGAATCCCTGAAAGTCAAAAATAAATGCATAATAGTACCCCTCTTGGATACAATTCTATAAAAAGCTGTTTAGATTGTTATAAATAGTTCATAAAGCAGGAGGAACTAAAACACAAGTTATTTTTATAAAAATTAAGTTAAATATAATTAAAATCCACCTATATAATCACTCCTCCCAACTCTACTTGTACCTTCTGTACCAAGTGCTCGAAGTTGAGCTTCATTTGCATGCCAAGAGGAATATGAAGAAAAATGAGTTTCAGATGAATATTTTAGAATTATTATTAAATTTAAAATGTTTAAATTAGTTTGGGGATTTTAAGAGACATCCCACCCACGTTTTTATCTAGATATATGATCATGGAGCCCATACAAGTGCCCAAAAGGGCCTAAAAACAAGGAGAAACCCCCCTTTTCTGACTCTAACTGAATATTGGACTGATAAAAACTTGAAAATAACATCATATAACCTATAAAACGTTAAAAACATATTGGATACAAGTTTATCACTTTAGTCATCCGTACAAGTCATCTTTTTTAGCTCTAAAGTGGGTCCACAAGGCATTGTTTGCATATTGAGTGTGGTAAGTGAAATTAAATGAATTATAAAGATAATAAATCACATTAAAATATATATTAGGAATAAAACCACATATTTTATTCCTTTTACCATTTTTTACCCTATTTGAACATGGTTTACTTTCATTGACTTGACTAGTACAAAGGCCTAGACTTTAGACCAAGGCTAGATTAGGGAAAATTGAACATTTAAATCAAAATAACACTAATATAGGACATTAAAAAAACCTATACAAAGTTCAAAAAATGTAGGGGTTGACTCCAATTTTACCAAAGGTCAAAGTTAGTAAAAAATTATCATCATGGAGGGGGTGGGGGAGTGTGTTCTGAGTCCCCTCTTGTGTATCATCAAGATATTGACTATATTTATCATGTTCTGATGTATTTTAATTATAGTCCACATAATGAGGATGTGAAGTATCAATTAGAGGATTTATAACTGGTGCTTTTTCCATGGTATAAGCTCAAATGGAAGGAATCTAGGTATGTTCAATAGGATTACCACTAAGCTTAACACTTATTATTAAAGGAAGAGATACAACTTTTTTTACATGTTATATAGTAAACAAAATGGAAGAGTGATGGTAAAATAGAATATATGAGATCATAAAATATTAACACAACAAATGGAAATATGAAAAAAATGATACAAACCCATAACATCTAGGTCTAGGGTTTTGATGCTATTCAAAGTAAGTCAAGTTCACCAAATAGTTTAATTATTTAGGGAAAATATGGAATGTAAAACCCTAAGTAGATAAAGAGCTAATTATATAAAGTATGGAATAAATATAGTAATACCAACAACCACTAACTTGTATAATAATTGTTTTATTTTCTTAGACTATAAATACTAATGAGTTACAAAGGAGATACGTAGCTAGAAAAATGATTGAGACAGATAAGTGGTAGACTAAAAACTAGTACATGAATAGTGTAGGGTGTCATCAATAGGAAACATGTGTCAAGGTCTCCTTTTTATAATAACATGGCCCCTCTTCTAACAACAAACTATGTTAGTGTCCTCCTATACCATGATAATGACCTTGAGTAGATGAAATGGTGAGTTTTTGGGAGGATGCCCACCTTGTTCTAGGGAGCCTATGTTTGTGTGACCAAGTCATGAATTGATGTCCATTCCCTTTTTTATTTATCTTAATTTGAAACCCTAGGCCTCCATGATTGTAACATTTTTTTAGGAACACATGTAAAATTAGAGTGGCATTAGTGAGATAAGTTGGACATGACCTCAACACCCCATGTATTGAATGTTGCCTACATAACCTCAAAAGGGGATCAATCATAATTTAGTTCTCCCAATCTAAGTGCTTTTGTAAGTTAAAGTGAATGTAAATATGAATGTTAGTTTGAGTCATTTAAGTGTGTATTGAGACTAGAAACCCAAGTAATCTGAAATATAGGCTATTGTACATGGGTGTATGTAGAACTAGGGTAGAATAGGGATCAATGAGCTTATTTTCACAACTATTTTAGAGTTTTTTCATGAGTATTTAAATATATTTTCCATATAGGTGATAAATGAATAGGATTGGTATTTATATAGTGTTCTGGTGATTCTTGAAAAATGAAATGGGTCTAGGCCAACCCCAAGATGCTCTGGGAGATGGAAAGATATATATTGGGAGTAAAGGGAAAAAGGGGTCAATAACACTTCCCCTTTGCCAATAGCATAGTGAAATATAGACCAAATGGCTATGTTATTATCTAGGTGGGTGGAATGTGTGAGAAAAGGTCTTTGGTGCCTAGGAGATGGCCTAATGTGGCTTTTGGTATATCTAGGCATGGGTTGAGTGTACACATAAGCTAGAGAAGGATCAAAAGAGGCCCTAAGATAGGTCTAGGGATAACCTAAGGATATAATAGTCTCAAGTGATACTCATTATGCTAAAATGACATTTTAGATGAATATATATATATATATATATATATATATATATATATATATATATATACATATATATATATATAACTAACTTAATTGTACTTTAAAAAGTTTAATTTATTTTTTATTACATTAATTTTATAAAATTTAATTAGTTTGAATTAAATTTCATAAAAGTAAACTAAAATAAACTTAATAAAAAATAAACTAAACTAAATAAAAGACAAATAAAAATTTAAATGAGTCTACATGTGGGGGTATACATAACTTATTACTATGTGGCTCTATTCCATATTGGGACCAAGATCCCAATTAACATGTTCTTTATAAAACATTTAAACATTGGGGCCACGTATCCATACATTGACATGCAAGCAAAAACATTCACCCAACAGACAAAGACCATGGAGGAGAAAAAATGACTTAAGTTTGGGATAGATCCATATATTAGTGTGGGTAAATAATCCCATAAACCAAAGACATGGAACAAATCACTTTGTTAAAGCATCGATATAACTATTCGGGCTTAGTATCTCATGTAATTATTGACCAAATTTTAACCTAGGTAAAAATAAGTACACCCACCTTCATATCCAAACTTTCATAAGGTCCCATAGGTTTGAAAATAGTCACCATGGTCCTAAGTGAGGTCAAATTACACTTTGAGGGTCACATAATATGTTTTTATCTTTGTCATATTTGTCCATTTATCTTAGTGTCATTTCATGCCACATTTTGGTTATTTTAATGAATTTTACATGAATCTCATCAAAAGGACAAATGTCAAAGAGTAAGATAATGTATAAAATGTTAGGGAAGTGTCATAGATAGTTTTGAAATGGAAATGTTATAGGTTTAATGTAAAATAAAGAAGATCACATGTAAAAGGGTCAGTTTTAGGTAGTTGTATGGATTGGGGTGACTCATTTGGCACATGTGAAGGATTCAGGGAAGTGCCTTAAAATCCCCATAGGTCATGTCTAGGCTTAGGTGGCTTCAATATATCTAAAATTATCAAAAAATAGTTTCTCACTCCTATCACTCCCTTGGATAGGTCAAAATGAGTTAACGATTTTCATTTGGTACGGATAAGAGAAGAAGAGTTGTATTGAGTGCACTTAGGGAATGTTATTAGTCATTATGATATTCCATTTCATGGTCATGGTTTTAATATTTGTGGTATGTTATATATGAACACTATTTAATATTTTAGTAATTTTAAACTACTTGTACAACCCCAACATCTTAGTTTTCTTGTTTGATTTTCACTTTGGTGATTGGTCTATGTGAACTAAGTAGTGTATGTGGAATTGCATAGCATATCTATCCTTTTCATGTTGCATTCAACTGGTTTGGTATGTGTGGCCATGGATGGTAGGCAATATCACTCTCTTATGGTATAATTAAACATCATTGAAAGATGAGAATAATGTTTTCATAGTTCCAAAGTTCATTCTCCTGTGAGTAGCTTTAGATAAAAGGTAATGCACTTGTTTTCAACCTCTCAAAGCATGGTGATGGTTTAATAAAAAATAAATATACCAATGTAAATATCAAAGTATTTGAAACCAAGTGAAGTTGAATATTGAAATCACAAATAAACAATCACCTACATGACTGTGTAGGAGTGCTTAGACAAGGATGTTGATGAGTTTGGAACTTTAAAACACTCATAAGATATCAATACATAATCAACAACATTATAAATCCATTGAGAGGCTCAATGTTAGTATGATAAAAGCTATAAATAACAATAAACTATTTTAAAAGAGCATCTACAACTAGTTGGAAATAGGCTTTGAAAAATCATATTGATGGAGCAAGGAGTTTCAAGGTTTTGAAAATATTCTCAAGGTAACAAAATTAGGATTGAGTCATTAAAAGAGATTAGAGATCAGTTATGAGAGTCAATTAAAGACCTACACATAGTAAATACTCCCTCAAGAAACACCTTCAGTCATTCAATTTTAAGAAAAGTTTCAAAATACATGTTTAACTTAACTTCTCTGAAAAGAGATTCTGATCCACATAGTGTCATTTCATGGTGAGGGTCTATGAGGTCTATGTAAACCTAATAATTTCATTCTTATAACCTAAACCTAGAGGTAACACCTTATAAAAATATAAGGTTATTAGGTTAAGATAAGATGAAGGTAGAATGGTTTTTTAGCTTAGGCAAATTTCTAATGGAGATACTCAGATAACTATAGTGCCATTAGGCCAAAATGAAATATGAACAATGAAACTTACAAGTAACACCTAATGCATTGATGATAAAAGGAAAAGAGTATGTTTTCCAATAAGAAATGAATTAATATAAGTGTGATATGATCTTAGTGAACTTAGGAGGAACTAAAAGAGTGAATTATAGTAGTTAAACATGTATCACCACCTATAGGAATCTCATGATTCCCCTAATACCTATAGTTTGACTCATGCTCACACTAGCCTTAAGCTAATGAAGAATGCAGGTTTGGTTGATAAAAAGAGGTATAAGATGTATGAAAACATATGAATCACTATAATAGTGATGATATCACACTTTCATGTGATTCTTAGAGGCAAGATAAATAGATTAAAGGTAAATTAAATTGGTTTTTTAAATGTCATATTCAGTTACCAAAACCCTGCATATAGTCATAGGCTTAGAAGCTAGTCTTGGGAATTTTAAGTGTTGAGGGATATATAAACATGGTTATGGATTGAAAATTGGTAGATAGTGTCATAATTATTTTTAATATACCTTCATGGTCTCATTTGGGTTAGAATAATAGGGGATGTGTTCACTATTTTATCTCAGACCTAAGCCACTCCACAAGCAAGACAATCTATAGACCCAACACATTGATGGTGAAAGGATTAATGGTAGAGATTTTAATGAATTTAGGATGATTTTTAGGGTTTATTTTAAGTTTAATATGTGTTTATAATATCATACATACATTTCCACCATTCATAAGTGCTCACATACTCAGAAAACCAATTTATGCCTACTGGGCTTAAGAACTGGACATGAACATCATGCCTCCAACTTAAATCCTATGGTCATATGATATTACAAATAAATTTGAGATACTTCATGGGATAATATAGAGTTGATGAGACTTATTTATCTGTAAATAAAAAATCAAATTGGTCATTTTGGCCTCAATTTATCTAAGGGGTGCCCAAAATGCATAGTAAGAACTTGAGAGCCAATTTATTTCACTCATATCTATAAAATAAATGTGCATAGAGTCTCAATAAATTTTTAATAGTTGAGGAGGGTCATCTAATTAAACTTAGTGGCATTGTTTTGAGGGTTAAGGGCTGAACATTTATGAATCATTGTGAAGAACCTAAATGACTTAAAACCCTCATAAACCCTGTTGTCAATCTGAAGAGCACCTTGTTTGAATAAATGTGAGAAAAAATTATCTTTAGTTGATATAATGGGATCTTATAATAGTGTGGGTGAATTTAAATTGAGAAACCATGGTTCTATAAGTTAATAGGAAACCATGGTTCTATAAGTCAAAGCATGGAAGCTAAGAACTCATTTTACATGTGGATTCCTTTCAAAGAAAAATGAAAATAGTCATGAAACAACATTGTAACCTCAAAAAACATAGCCTATAGGTTATAAATATTCAAAATAGGGATATTAATTGAGATTTAATTGTGGCCTTGTGAATGAAGTGTTTGATTTGGTAACCCATGGGTCTACAAAATATTTTGATTTGATGAGTCTGCCTATGTGGTATCTCCTTGCCATACTATTCATTTAACTTTAAAATATAATTGTCATCACTTTGGACATGTGTCTTCATCTCATTCCCCATGGAACTTGATCAAATTTTATCCATAGATCTCCTTGGGAGTATCCTAGCCTTGACTTCAATGTCAACCATTGATCTATGATCTGCATCAAAGATTGTGACACTTGGTACCATCGTATGCCTTTTGTGGACCATACTATCATTCTCCATCTAGTTAATGCACTTATGCCACATGGTGTCCTCACATGAAATCTAAGCTTATTGACTTATTTAATTTATCCATGCCATCAATATACATCTACATGGTTAGATGCATGGCATTGATCTTTAGTTTACTTGATCAAATGCATGTTATTCATCTACTAGTTCAATGTGATCATGACACTTGACACCATCACGTTTAATCTCTAGATCCTTTGAATTGTTAATTCCAATATTCAATGTAGATCATCTATTAATATTTTTATGTGAGAATATGTACTATCAATCTTGATCTAGGGGACTTTGATATATTTACCTCATGATCTTGGAATCCCAAATCAAGGATCGATAACATGTAGCTGATAGCAAGATCAATATATCAAATTCCCATAGATCAAGATTGATAGTGTGTATTATTATGTTAAAATATTGATTGATGATTCACATTTAAGATTAGGGTCAACAAGTTAGAGGATCCTGATATTGAATGTGATGGTACCAAGTGTCACAATCATGGTGAATTGGTGGATCAACAATATGCATTTGATGAGGTAGACTGAAAATAAATAGAATGCATCCAACCATGTAGATTAATATCAATGGAATGCATCAATTCAATAAATCAATGAGCTTAGATTTCATGTGAGGCTACCATGTGGTGTAATCATGTTAACTAGATGGAGACTGATAGTAGGGTCCATAGAAGGCATGTGATGGTGCCAAGTGTCATAGTTTCTAATGAAGATCACAGATCAATGGTTGATGTTGAATTCAAGACTAAGAAACTCCTGAGGAGATTGAAGGATAAAATTTGATCAAGTTACAAGGGGCACAAGATGAATACATGTGTCTAAAGTGATGATGGGCATATCTTAAAGTTAAATGAATAGTGTGAGAAGGAGATGCCACATAGGCAAACATGTCAGAT
The DNA here is from genome assembly GCA_037957365.1 of Torreya grandis. Classification (NCBI taxonomy): domain Eukaryota; kingdom Viridiplantae; phylum Streptophyta; class Pinopsida; order Cupressales; family Taxaceae; genus Torreya; species Torreya grandis. Next base: position 3,041,065 of record JARHVA010001717.1, read on the forward strand.
CAAAAGATTTTTTAGACCCATGGGTTATTAGAGAAAACACTTCAAATTCATAAGTCCACCATTAAATCTTAATTAAGATACATGGTTTGAATATTTAGAACCTACATGTTATGTTTTATGAGGTTATAGTGTTGTTTCATGATTGTGTTCATTCTTCTTTGAAAGGTATCCACATGTACATTGAGTTATTGGATTCTATAATGGTTTGACCTATAGAACCATGGTTTACTACTAACTCAAATGAGATGGATACATCAAGGAGTGAGGTATCCATGAAAAACCAATAGGAGAGTTGGTTTTCCATTCCATGAAGACCTATAATAAGTTTTAATAAGCACTATATAGTTAATAGGATATTAGTGGATTGTCAAGACAATCACTTGGTATGATTTCCATTGTTGTATCTTTTGCACCAGTTGGTAGGTGAGTTAATGGTACCCAATTTTTCGAAGGATATTATTCAATGGTTACATGTGACAAATACAACATAAAGAGCTCAATGTGATGGAGTCAGTGGAATGATCAACCAAGGTTCCATCTCAGCTCTTAGCATGCTCTCTCCACCTTCATATGAATATGCTCTTGTGTGTTATAAAATCAAGCTTGATCTAGTGTAAAAAGGACTCCTATACTTTTGGCATGCCTAAGCTATGCCAATTTTTATACTTTAACACCTATTTGATGCAATAAAATATTGAATTCAGCCATTTGTAAGATGAATTGAAGTGTGTTCTATGAATTCATTAATGTGGTTAAGTGAATGTCTAATTTCCTTTACGTATAATTTTTCTCACCTTCATGAAGTTTTTTGTATCTTTCAAATGTCATTCTAAGTGCCATAGATAGTTTATTGATTGGTTTGGGAATGGAAAAGACTTGAGATCTACCCTCCCATGCTAGATTTATATTAGTTCTTACCCTTTTGTGAAATACTTATGTGAAATCTGATCAAATATTGAGTGAAGTGATCTTTATAGGTTTCAAAGTGTCTGATAGTGTGTCATGTGTAACTATAAGTGTTAAAAAATTGGTGCATCACCTTATTTTACATGTTTTCATGAATTATTATCAATTTATCTCCCTTTTGCAAGAAAGAGATTAGTTTAGGTGATAGATGCAAGGGAAATAGACCTATCTAGAGGTTATTATCACATTAGAGTCACCCACACTCTGAGAATATCCCATTGTATTAGCTGAAGAGAATGTTTTCTTGCATTTTTTCAAACAAGGTGCTCTTCAGATTGATAACAAAACTCTCATAAGATCCTGGGAGAAAGATATGAATGGAAATGCATCCATAAGGGGTCAATTGACGTAAAATATTATTTGAACCTACTTGTCACTCTTTGAGGCTCCTTACCACTCAATTAATTTTTACCATCACTTGTACAGATAAGTCAAATTATTTATTTTTTGCAAGATTTGAGCGTAATGAAATTACTTAGATGTTTTCACAAAATGATTTTATATCACATAGAATAAGCAAATATGAGAGATCACACAACAATAATTAATAACAGAGAAAAATATTGGATAATATAGAAAAGCCACTTCAAGGGGAAAACCTCCACAATAATGCACTAATAGTAGAATACTTAACATAATGCATAAAGACTAACCACTACCTCCTCTATATAGTCTACTTAGCCAAGGTTATTCCATAAGCTGACCTATCTAAGAACATAGAGAAAAGTAAAAAGTATATAAAAGAGGTAAGGCACAAGTTGGCCACACATATCCCTAGACACACCAATAGTTAAGGGTGTAACAAGTCCCTCCCTTTCAAAACAACATTGCCCTCAATGTTTTGGAAATTATAGATGTTGATACATAAATGCTTCATCCTCCCAAGTGGCATATTCACATGGCATATTCTTCCATTTGATCAGGTACCCTGTAATCACTCTTGAATGCAGCTACTTAGTGCGTATATGAAGGATCACCTCAAGATCAAAAACAACTCTGCCTTCCTCATCCAATTTTGGTAATTATATTTAAATGGAAACTATGTGTCTAATGACTTTCTTCAAGCATGATATATGAAATACTAGATGTATGTGAGCAGATGAAGGAAACTCTAACTTGTATGCCACATTACCAATTTTATACAAGATCTGATAAGGCCCATAATACTTAAGGGACAATTTGTTATCCTTTTTATTGCTTCAATACATCTACTTATATGACTACAATTAAGTAAAGATCCAATCACTAATGTCAAAATACCTCTCACTTCTATGTTGATTTGCCTATTGCTTCATGTGATTTTAGGCCATAGCTAAATTTTCACACAAACTTGCAAAGACCTCCTATCGATGGTGAATATGTTCATCAATTACATGAACCTTAGGATAAACCTTCAAGGTTGAATTGATGGATGGAGGGTCTTATCCATATAGTGCCATAAAGGGAGACATTTTAGAAGAATTATGAATAGATGTATTATACCACCATTCATCAAGTGGAAACCAATTAACCCATTTATCCTATTTATCAGAAACAAAACAAGGGGATATCCTTTCAGACATTTGTTGACTATCTTAGTTTGTCCATCAGATTGAGGATGATAGGATGAACTATGAGCCAAATGGGTGCCCAAACATGTAAATAACTTAGTCCAAAAATTACTAGTGAAAATGGGATCTCTATCATTAACAATGATCTTAGGGGTTTGATGTAGTTTCTAAATTATATTAAGAAAATTAGTAGCTACTATAATAGCAACAAATGGCTGTGATAAAGAAAAAAATGAGCATACTTACTGAGATGATCCAAAAAAAACCATGATAACATTTTGACCATCAAATTTTGGTAACCTTGTAATGAAATCCATAGATACCTCTTCCCAATGCTAGCTAGGGATGGATAAAGGATATAAAATACCTAGGGTTTTGATGGTTTCACCTTTGTTTTATTGATATATCATACATTTAGCCACATATTTTTAGACATCCCCCTTAAGTCCTTCCCCAGAAAAATCTTGCTTGATTCTGTAATAGGTTTTCAAAAATCTTGAATTATCCCCAATTGGAGTTGCTTGAAGTTCCTGAAGGATTTTTTTTTAAGAAGATAATCCTTATATAGGTACAATCTATCTTTATACCATAATGCATTACCCTTCCATGTGAATTTTTAAAATCCACCTAAACCTTACTGAAGATTTTAAATAAAACCATGGGTATAACTATCATGTTCCCATTCTGATCATGCTTCATCTAACCAATCTACCTATAAAATGTTTATGGTACATAGCAATGTCTCAACTAATTCATCCTTCTAGATAGTGCATCTACAACCACATTGTCCTTGACTTTTTTGTAGACTATTTCAAAATCATAGCCTAACATCTTGGTTACCCATTTTTGTTGTTCTTTAGATGAAAACCATTGTTGAAAAAAATATTTGAGACTATCATGATTAGTCTTTACCTAAAAGTGATGACCCATCAAATAAGGTCTCCATTATTTAACTATATGCAAAATGGCCATCATTTCCTTCTCATAGTGGGCTTGTGCTGATTTTCACTCTTTAGTTGAAGACTTTAAAATGCAAGTGGTATGCCTTCTTGCATGAGTAAAAAACCCATACCATACCCAGACACATCACATTCAACCACAAAAATCTTAGAAAAATCAAGAGTGGCCAATACTGGAGTAGTGCACATAGCCAATTTTAATTGTTTGAATGCCCAAGTAGCTACATCAATCCACTAAAATGAGTATTTATTAAACAAAGAGGTGATTGGGGATGCAATACTACCATAATTTTTGATAAACCTATGATAGTAACTATTTAGCCCCAAAAATCCTTGTAGTTGCTTGAGTGTCTTAAGAATTGGCCAGTTCACCATTGCTTGGATTTTTTCAGGATCCACTTTCACTCCATAAGAAACCAGATGACCTAAATATTCAACCTCACAAGCCCCAAAATTACATTTGGAAGGTTTGGCATACAATCGATGTTATTCTAAAATGGAGAGTACATGTTTCACATGTTTCAAATACTTTTCTAAACTTTTATTATAAATGAGGATATCATCAAAGAATATGAGAACACATTCTCAAAAATGGTCTAAAAATAATATTCATCAAACTCTAAAAAGTAGATGGTGCATTTGTTAGACCAAAATGCAATACTAGAAACTCATAATGGCCTTCATGAGTCCTAAAAGTTGTTTTGGGTATGTCTTCACTATGGATCTAGATTTGATGATACCCAAAAGATCTAACTTGGTAAAATAAAAATCACCATTCAATTCATCTATCAAATAATCAATGATAGGGATAGGAAACTTATCTTTGATAGTGTACTTATTGAGTTCTCTATAGTTAGGGCACATCCTCCAAGTGTCATATTTATTTCTCATGATGACAACTACTGAAGAATATTCAATTTGGCATTGGTGAATGATTCTTGCATCTAACATCTCCTATACCATCTTTTCAATTTCACATTTTTGGGCATAGGGATACCTATATGGCCTAATGTTGGGTGGTGTACTGCCAGGAATAAGTTTGATAGCATGATCATGCATGCGGCTAGGTGGAAGTCCTTTTGGCATGTCACCAAAACAACAAAATGGGCATCAATCACTTTTAGATTAAGAGGTGGAGGTGGTTGATTTGGTTGTACTTCCACAGAAAACAAATGAGATATAAATCCTTTAGCACCCTTATGGAGAATCTTTATCATTTGATGGGAGCTAATAAATTATGGAGATTTAACCCTTAGCCCCCTTATCTCAAATGTCTTTTCTTTAGAATGAAAATGCATGAATAATTATTAGAAATTTGTCTCAATAGTGCCCAAAGTGGTGAATCATTGTACTCCTAGAATAATATCAGATCCACCTATGGGAATAGAAAAAATTAGATAATCAAACAAATAGTCTCCCATGGCTAGCTTAATACTTTGAATTTTTCTTGAACAACTGATATTACCACCATCTATAATCATAACCTAAAATTTTGGAGTTGGATAAATGAAATAGTTTAAATGAGTAGCCAACTTACTATTGATAAATTTGTGTGTGCTCCCTAAATCAATCAAGATAGTGACCTTCTATTTCTTAAGGAAACCCATCACCTTAAGAGTTTAGGGAGTACTAATACTTGAAAGGGCATGAGAAGAAATAGTAGGTTGAGAGTCTTCAAATTCCTCCTTAGGAACTTATACATCCTCACCAAGTAATTCTTCATCATCTTCATCTTCATTGGCACCTTCCATGTAAAACAACTTCTTTTCAGCACAAAAATGGTCTTTGGTTCGCTTATCCTCAATTTGTCATTATGTTAATCTAGTGGGCTATGGAAATTATGGTGCTAGAAAGGTGTGATTATGACGAGTAGTGAAAGTTTTCCTTTTGACCATCTCTTTTTCTTATTTCGTATGTACCCTAGGGATAACTTCTGATACAACTGTTGGGTTAAACATTTGAACCTTGAATTGGATGCTATCTTTGAGGCCACCCAAAAATATATCAATAAAATTTTCTTCAATGATATCTTCTACCCATAAAGAGAGATTCTAAAACTGATGAATATAATCCTTCAAAATTCTTGATTACTATAGTTTGGCTAATTGCCTAAAATAGTTCCCAGAGACATTATTTTGATAATAAGCCAACAACTCCTCAGTGAAAATAGACCATGTAATAGGAGAACCATTATTTTTATTTTGAGCACATACCCAATGATACCAAATGAATTTCTTAGGTTCTAGATAAAAAAATGTCACTATCACCTTCTGAGAACTAGGGGTTTGATACAACTCAAATAAATTCTCAATTTGGGTAATCTAAATGAGAGGATCCTTACCATCAAACTTATGCATGTCCACATTTGGCAACATCAACTTCATACTAGCATGGGAGTTGTTGGTGTTGAGAGGAGGATTTGAATGCTGAAGTGGAGGGTTTTTAGGTTGAAATTGAGATGTAAGGGTAGCCAATTGCATAGTGATATGATGAAATTCATTGTGAACCCCATTAATCTCTTTGTGTATCCCTTAAACATCATCTTATATTTTAGTAAATTTATCATGCCTCACCAAGCTCTTTATGTCCACCTGAAGTTGATAAATCATTGGATCTAAATTTCTAGATTCCATGTCATTGGTAAGAGTCTTAGGAGTTTCTTTCCCCACTTTTTCTTCCTAGAGTACTAGGACCTGCCATTTACAAACCCTAAGAGGGTTTTTACCCCAAAAAAAGTGTATCATGAGATGGTACCATTGAAATTGCCTTGCCAAGATGAATCTAATGACTACATTTATGCACTAGGGTAAACATTTTAGCACCAATAAAGTGTATCAATAGAATATACTGTTGTGATCATCTTGTCGAGATGAATCCAACAAATGCAATTGTGCAAAGGGAATTTTTTTTATACTTTTTTTAAAATATTTTTTTTAAAATTTTTTTGTAAGCAATATTATGCTAATGAAAAAATTAATTATTCCTAGATTATAAGTTATTTTTTTCACTCCCATCACTCCTACAAGCCATGCCTTACCAGATCTAAAAAAACACCATAAGAAACTTTCCCAAATCAAAGCTTTGATACCACTTGTAATGAAATTACTTAGATGTTCAAAAATATATATTTTATATCGCATTGAATAAGAAAATATGAGGGATCACACAATAATAATTAACAATAGAGTAGAATACTAGATAATATAACAAAGCCACTTTGAGGGGGTAACCTCCACAATAATGCACTAATAGAAGAATACTTAACATAATGCATAAAGAATCAAAACTATCTACTATATATATTCTATGTATCCAAGGTTATTCCATAGGATGACCTATCTAAGAACATAGATAAACATAACAAGTATATAAAATAGGTATGTAAGCCACAAGTTGACCACACATATCCCTAGACACACCAATGGTTAAGGGCATAACATTGAGTTGAATTAAAGGTGCATAAGGGAATAGGTGAATGAAAAACATGGTGGAAGGTGTGTGGAGATGTTTTCTAACTCATCATACTCCATTCTCACTTTATTCATGTTTGTAAACTCCTCTGCTAAACTGACTGTTATAGGTAGTCTTGGATAAAATAGTGAGAAGTAAGGTGACTTCCTAAGTTACAGATGAGAAGTGTGATTTTGAATATTCTTGAGGTATACCTAATAAAATATAATACAAAGAGGATTTTAAGAGGTTTATCTCATATATTAAATGAATCTCCTTAAGTGTATGAAATTCACCATGGTGACAAGTGTGAGAATTGAGGCCTAGATAGCTAGTGAGTGACTACAAGAAAGTGAATGAAAGATGGAAAGGGGAAGATAATCAGTTATAGAAGTGTATAGTGACTTATAAGATTCATTTTTATACCTTATTAGGTTATTTCACACGTGAAAATTACTTCCAAGGAAGTTATAAGTAGCTATGTGGACTCCTCATCATGAAAGTAGTTTCAAGAAGGATATGAAGTGTCCCTACACTACAAAAATATGTCATGTTTCAAGTGGAAATTTGTCTAAGATAACTTCATGATCTATTATATAACTCCTTTTGGAATTTTAAATGATATTCTAGACTTGACACTTGGCATGGTGACTCTTCAACATCACTATTTCTCTTTCCTCTCCTATGTTCTATATATTAAAGCCATTTTAGCATTGTAAAGCCCTACTAGTTTGACATTTTTTTTGCATTTGAATAAATTTCTAAAGTTGGTTTACCCACTAAAATTATTGCCTAATTATGTTAAGTAGTCCATTTGGATGATAAATGATGAATGTTTTCTCCTTGCTTCCATTCTTCTCTTGTGTGCATTGTGTAAATGATTTCTCTTCTAATAGGTCTCATGAAGTGTAATTATTTTTTAGGTGTATCTAAATTATGAATAAGGTTAATAGTTTCTATGATAAAATATTATTTTTAATTGACCTATGTAAATTCATATCAATTTACCTCCATGTAGAAACACTTATGCTAAAATAACCATGAGTTGAGATTAGTTCTAGTAATCTATTTTCATGGTGTAAGTTTCAAGTATGTTTGTGGAGATATATTTGGTGTATCACCTCCATTATTAAATTTTAATTTTCATGTTTACTTCTTATATTTTCACCCCTAATAATGATTATACTAGTGTAGTGTGTGAGACTAAACAATTAGATGAAGAGATTTATCCCTTCAATTTAGAGGTTTACCCCTATTATAGATAACCTAGAGATCTAGGGGTAATCTCATGTTTAACAAAATTTGGATAGGTCTAAACAGCCTTTTACAAAGGTGACTTTTTTATAATATTTATGGCACACCCTATGGGACTAAGGTCTAAAAGAGTGAAATAATTTTTTGGTGTGTTCTTCTACTTATCCACTTTTGGAAGCATTCAACAAACACTAATGGTGACTCTTAATGAAATCAATTGGTTATAATAATCCTAGGTACTTATTATGAAGGAATTTGATGATATTTTGTGTTTCATTTGACTCATGAATTTAATATGGCTGGATATGATGAGAGTTCCTACTATACACCTCCCTACCAACTTGTCATGACCTATACTATGTTCCTCAATAGCCCTATCAAGATTTTTATCAACCTTATGATACATGGTAGCCTTATGGTCAGCCTATCCCTTCTCTATATGATAATTATGTTGTTGGTTAGCCTTATGAAGAAGCCCATGAAGAAGGCTATCAAGAATATGTGATTAAGAACCTTGAAGAATAAGTTTAAAATCTTAAGAGGCAGCTTCTTAAAAGTAATCCTCCTCAAGATACACATATTCTACCTCAATAAACAAGATATCTTCATCTTGGAGACCTTATTTGAATATGATTCCTAATTATACCATGCCAACTCTTATGGAAGAATCTAAACCTAAGCAAGTCTCTCCATCCCTTCTTCAAGAACCCTCTTGTATTCCATATCAATTTTCTTGTGCCCCTTATCCTCATGAAACCATTCACTATCCTAAAGAGGAGCCTCCAAGAGAACCAATCCAATCTTTAAAATATACTAATAGCTTTAAATTTCTAACTTGGAACCAAGTAGTGAAGTCTTGGGGAAATAAAGATGAAGAGAGTGAGGACCAAAAATTTGATGTCAAGAAAGAAAACCTTGTGTTTTTTTAATCCTCATTTTCTTCTCCTAAAGAACATATAACTTGTCCATCTTGGACGTCTATCCAATAAGATTTTCAATGTAAAAAAGAGGCCTTAGTTGATAATGTGGAAGATAAATTTGTACCTATTCATAAATAACTTGATCAAGACATGAGAGAGGAGGTTCTTAAGAATGACATCACATCAACTGAGTTGGTTGGTATTCATAAGAATGATCAAGAGGTTGAATCTAAAAATAAAATTGAATATGGATTTGCTACTAATTCCATGGGATAAGATGACTTATGGAAAAGATTCAATGAGATATGTGGATAATTTGAGGCCTTTAAAAATCCTACACTTCCTTCTATTCAAACTGAAGACAATGATGAAGATGGGGATAAGTATGTAAAGCTCCTTAGGGAGCTTGATGAGCTTGATGTTGATAATAAGTTTAATCTCATTCAAGATTCCATGAAGGACAATGAATCATGCCTATATGAAGAATCATTGGGTCAAGTTGTAGATAAAGAGTACCATAAGAATATGGTTGAGTCACAAGAGGAATTCACCTTCATAGGTGATATATTTGTGGCTATTTTTATTGCATTGAATATCATATCAAAAAGAGTGATAAACATGAAGGAGTTGAGGACATGAAAACCAAAACTCACAAGGCAACTTGATTCACACACCCTTTCATCTCATGGAACTAAGGATGGTGTAAATTTCTCCTTTGATCCAAGAGGAGATTTTTTTTTCAAGTTAGTTTGTACATAGTTTAGTTTGCTTAAGTTTTCTGTGTGTTTCCTTAAGTGCTTAAAGAGCACAAGTGTGTATCTTGGTGTCTTGTTTTGTGTGTTTGTTTATTTTTTTGTTTGTTGTGATTTTTAGGTATTTTTAAAGGAATATTAGTGTCAATTTTAGCATATGGGTGACTCCATTTCCAAACAATAGGTCAAGGCAATTGGTCCTTAGCGTAGAAGGCATACTACCCCCTAGAAATCACCAAAATGTTGAATTTTTTTTAACTTAGGTCAAAATAATTCAACCCCCTACATATTAAAACTTTGATAAGGTTATCTAGGTTTAAAAAGGTCACCATGGTCCTAAGTGAGGTCAAGTCACACTATTAGCATCACATAACATGTTTTTATCTTTAACATATTTGTCCATTATCTTAATATCATTTTATGCCACCTTTTGGTCATTTTAATGAATTTTACATTAATATCATCAAAAATAAAAATGTAAAATATTAGGATAATGTACCAAATGTTAGGGAAGTGTTAGATATAGTTTTGAAATCAAAATATTGCAAGTTTAACATAAAAGAAAGAAGATCACCTACAAAAGGGTTAGTTTTAAGTAGTTGTATGGATTAAAGTGACTCATTTAGCTCATGTGAAGGATTTAAGGAAGTGTATTGAGATACCCACAGGTCATTTCCAAGATTAGGTGGCTTTAATAGATTCAAATTTGTCAAAAAATAATTTCTCTCCCTTGGATAGGTCAAAAAGGGTCAAAGATATTCATTTGTTACAAATAGGAGAAGAGGAGTTGGAGTGAGTGTAATTAGGTAATTTTAGTAGTCATTATGAAATTACATTTTATGTTCATGGTTTCAATATTGGTGGTATATCCCATATGAACAATCTTTAATATTCTTAGTACTTCCAAATTTCTTGTACAACCCCAACATCTCAATTTTCTCATCTGATTCGCACTTTAGTGATTGGTCTATGTGAAATAGGTGGTGTATATGGAATTAAATATAATATTTATACTTTTAATGTTTAATTAAATTGGTTTAGAGTGTGTGTCTATGGAGGGTAGGTAGGATTACTCTCTTGTGCTTGAAGTGAACATCATTGAAAGATGAGAACATTGTTTTCACAGTTATAGAGTTCATTTTCTTGTAGCTTTAGATCAAATTTAGTGCACTTATTTTCAAAATATTCTAGCATGGTTATGGTCTAATAAAAATTTAGTGTACTAATGGAAATATTAAAGCATTTTAAACTAAGTGAAGTTGAATATTGAGCTCACATACAAGCAAACAATCACCTATAATACTATGTAGGAATGCCTAGACAGGTATGTTGATGAATTTTAAACTTAAAAACACTCATAAGATCTTAATACATCATCAAAAAAATTATAAAACCATTGAGAGGATCAATGTTAGTATAATAAATGCCTTAAATCATAGTCAACTATTACAAAGGAACATCTACAACCAGTTTGAAATAGGATTTAAACATTCATATTGATGGAGAAAGGAGTTTCAAGGTTTTGAGAATATTATCAAGGTAACAATAGTATGACAAAGTCATTAAAAGATATTAGATATTGTTGGGAATAATATGAATGAGAGTTAGAATGAATCGGTCTTCCAAAAAATTCATTCAATTCCACTTAACATAAATGAACCATTTAAACATGCATGTACATATTAGCAATCATAAGTAGTAAAACATAAGAGCATGAAACACATGAACACAACATAAATATGGGAAACCTTCTTAGGGTAGAAACCCTACTGTTGAAGCAAATAGACTATAGTTCTATAAGACAAACATCAATATTTAGTTGAGTACCCATTCAACTTGGAACACCAAACCCAATATGTCAAACACCAACTTGATAGTATTTAGCTAAGAATCAAATCAATAAGGAGCACCAACCCCTAATTTACCAAGCACCCACTTGGCTTTAGAAAGCTAAAAATTGCAAGGAGGTTATAACCCCCTAGATGAATCAACACCAACTTAGTCACCTAATTATTGATCACGTTAAGAAACTCTTGTTGCTTATATAATAAATGATGATCCCTATTTCAAATCTTCACTCACTTCAGTCCCCCTCAAACTGAACTTCATCCCTCTTCACTCAACTAACCCTCTACTTAGATTTATTAGGTCTTTTGACCTTGATCTTCTCTTGTAAAATCTCTATTAGATTCTCATGATATCACTGCTAGTTTACATGACCTCTTCATGATCACAAATAATATATATCATTTGGCTACCCTAGCCTAATCTCACTCTCTTAGAATCCCTTTAGCATCCACACTAAGTGCACATAAAATAGGCCTAACTACCTTGATTTTATACAAGTCACTTGATCATATCCTTCTACGTTAGCTATATATTCAAATCATTTAGGTTGGACATGAATAGGTCTTTGCATATACAAAATAACATGAGTTAATCATGAATCAATCACTACAATAGGTTGGCCATACACCAATTATCTCTTACTCCTATTTTAGTCTTATGAAGACCCAATAGGTCTTCTCAACAACACATTACCCTTTGATCCTTCTTTAAGCTTAAAAAAAAAATTCACATGATAGGAATACACCATAAGATACTCCAATATCCCTTATCCAACTTCAATTTAGTCATATAATACCTTTTAGGTCAAGTTACGACTTGAACCCTTTATCAAATCACTTCTTATAAAAGGCTTGTACATATATATAAACTCTGCTTTAAACAACTAAGGCATATACTCAATTTTTTCAAACAAACATTAAAAAAAATTACATATTCAAAAACCTCATGACCTTAGGGTCATCACCAAATTCATCTGATTCTTTAACTCAAGGTAAACATGCTTAAACACACCTCTACAAGATGTTCAATCCAAACTACCAACTGACTCCAAAACACAGTCAAGTAAACATGAACATCTGATAGATGATTGAATAGCTTCAAGGGATTTCAATTCTTTAATAATTTAAATAAAATTCCAAGATTATATAAAACATGGATAGATCATTCAAGACCTAAAAAAATCATCACGCATTTCAATGCATCACTCTTTCATGAAAATGCATCACGAACATCTTCTCACTTCTAGCTAATTTCTTCACTGTCTACACCATAGGGTCGATTCAATGACTGGATAACTTTGATAACCAAATATACACACCTAAGATCTGGAACATATCCATAAGTATTTATGAACATCAACTACAAGTATCACACTTTGATCTTCATCCACTTAGCATTGTTGATTCGATAAACTTGTTTGTTATAGTAAATCTTCAAAAGGTAAGCACTTTTTTGCATGATCTACTTAGTCACCTAAGAAACCAATCATACCTAGATACACTTGGGATATTTTAATTCAAATTCCAATCACTTTCCTAACCATATTAAACTGTTTTGATCTCTTTAAAACAAGATCTTTAATTTCAGGTCCTTATCAGTGTTTTATGAGTGTTTGAACTAACTTCTAGTATTCATGGTCATTCATAAAACTTAGCTCCTCTTTTAAGAAAATAAATCTTGTATATTTGATATATAACCATTCCTTATCTACCATGATCAACTTAGGATCTCACATAGCTAATGCAAGTTCCAATAAGTACTGAGAAAACCTTCTTGGGTAGACATCTCTTCATTATGTGTAATCAATAAAACTTGAAACAATTTTTCAAGCCTTAATCTTCAAACACTATCTTGAAACTTCATGCACATACTTGAAATAACTTGAATCACCTCAAAGAATGTCCATATACTCACCCATGCTATGGAAACTAATCTCACTAGCTCAATTGTGCACCATTTTTCTTCTTGCTTTCTAAGCCTTGACTTATAAGTCTTATTATGCCTTGTATATGACCTTATAACCACTCTATATACTTCACCTTAGAAATCACCTATGTTCCAATGTCACTTGTGTATGCTTAAGTAATATCATACACTCAATCTTCTCTAGAACTTTAATAAAACATATTCGAAGCCACTTGCATATCTTTAGAGACTGACTAGGATATATTTGAAACAACTTCAAAGCTACATGTACACATATTTGAAGCTGATATCTAAAACACTTTTGAGGTCATCAATACCTTAGATACAACCTCATACAATATATCTCATGTTAAAATATTATTAAGTATTCTTTAGAGTATTCTCTTCTTCACATCTTATTCAGAGTATTTTTGATGCTACTTACACAAAACTTTAGAGCATACAATCACTTCTTTGGAGCTTGGTCATTTCATCTTGCCATCAGTAAATAGCTTCTCACAAGGTATAGATAGATAATTTTGGCATCAAATTCCATTATATTGACATCAATGAAAATAATCATGCATCTTCATTAGAACATTTTGACATCAATGACAAATTTAAATATCAAATCTCAACACACTATGCCAATGCTAAAAAATCTCTCCCTTTATTAATGACAATGTCAAAAAATATCCACCTTTGTCATTGATGGTAAACATACTCAAAAAAATCTATCAACCATTCTTGAAGGCAATCATCTCTTAGACCTCGTTGTTGCCTATTCTAATCTTTCATAAGTCTTCTAATATTTCTCCCATCCTCTCATTCTTTTGTGATATTTTAGAACTTTTATAATATTTCTCTACCTTTGAAATTAATGACAAAGGTCTTCCATAACTATCATCTCTTTTAGAATGAACTATTGGCCATTTTTGGCCCACATATCAAACTTGTGCCCAGTGGTTAACAATCCTAATACAAGGAAAGAGGTAGAGTTCTCAAATAGTGGTTTGGATAAAATCTAGATGGATATGAGTGGAATAGTGAGATCTTGAATCTCACAAAGCTTTTGGAACACTTTAGGTTCACCTAAAGTGTAATTTGACAAATTTTTAAGGATAGGTCTTGAACTCCAAAAGCTCCATGGAATGTCCAAGATGCTTAGGATAAACATGAGTTTCTTCACATTGGTCTTGGATTAATACATGTCAAGTCTCAGATCATTTATTCCAAGTTTTAGCTCATATGATAAGGTAAGATAGAGGATGTACACCTTTAGAGGGTGGATCCATAGACTAAGATGACCAAACCTTCACACTTGGCCTTTTTTTATGATGATCAAGTAGGCTAGCCAACTCATGCATTTAATATATTTACTCAGGAAGCTTTCCAAGCCAATGAATCAAATGGGTTTTCTCCTTATAGCATTAAAACCATCCCCTAAAATTTTGGTGCCTTCATGAGTTATACACCTTAGGTTATAGGTTTTCAAAGTTGGCTAAAATATGAAATATGTATGTGCAAGTGTCAACTTTATGCCTAGATAAAATCCATATGAGATTAAATTTGATGGTTTTTCGGATGCCAAAAATGTTCTCGTGGATGTCAAATGATGTTCATGTGAATGCTAAATTTAAGTTTCATAAACTAGCCAATGGGGTTTAAAAATCCTTGGTAGAGACCTAAAAAAGAGTACGTGGCTGACAAGTGTTAAGACCATAGGAGCTTGATCAATTCAAACAGTCATATTTCCAATAGCCATAGCAAGGAGGTGAGTTGAGGTGATTAAGCAAGACAAACTTGACTTAACAGGTGAAAGGAGATCTTGAACTCAATACTGACTCAAGAAAGTAAAAGAAATAGAGCTCAATACAGATGTGACCAACTATTGGACAAGGTGATATATCTATAGGAAAATAAATATCCTTAGATTGGTTTTTGTCTATAATTAATTTGGTTCAAGACCCAAGGCATAAAGCAAATGTGAAAGGATAATCTTAAGTCATGCCTTGACAAGCAACCATTCAAAATAGGTATGATGTGTCTTTGGTGGGTATGAGGATTCTATCCTTTTGATGAAATATAGTGGAAGATCAATAATACAAAACTTGGGTATTTAAAAATTAGTTGGGGCATCTACTTCTAGCTAGATCAAGACTTACCACCTATGGTTAACATTTGTCCTCTAGTGCACTTTGCTCAATCAGTGGAATGAATTCAAGGCTAATCATGGATATCTCACTCATAATAGCCTGTCCCAATTGGACTAAAATAATTATAAAATAGCTAAAAAACTAACAAATAACTGGTTGTCAACTTCTCCCTTCTCTCTCTTTTCTAACATAAATAGAGGCTATCAAGCCTAAAATAGATATAATCAAAAAATCATCTGATCATAAGATGTTTCTCTATCTTTCTCTCAGTTCCCTCTCTTGGTGAGACCAAACTCTACCAAGAAGGAATTTTTAACCTCTTGAAGTAATAGAAGGTTGTGTTTTTATTTCAGTATTTGAGTATAGTGCGTACTTATCTCACTTAATTACTAATTCATTTGCTCATATATGTTATGTTTAGTGTTCTACATCTCTTAATCAAAGCTCACATGTGGATACTATGACTAGTTAGTGTCTTAATTTATACCTCTCCTTTAATTTTCCTCATCCTAGATCGTTTGGTGAGCCTCCACATAGATGTATAGTAGATAGTTGGATTTTGAACCCAATCACTAACTGCTTCATTAGAGTTCTTTGAGTTGATGAGGGAGGATAAACTTGCAAATTTGGTGCATCACTTATTAGCTTTCTTAAGAGCCCTCATCCCCTTATAACCCTTTTCCCCATGAAGCGCAAGGATTAGTTTTAGTTTAGGTGAGTATTAAAGAGGAACTAGACTACTCTGAAGGTTCAACCCCAAATGAGATACCCATAGGCCAAGGTTGTTCCCATTTTATATCTCAACTAAGAGAAGCCCAAATAACTTCTCCCAAGAGTACAAGTTGAAGCTATAATAGTGTTTTTCATGCCCAGTGGGACAAAATACTAAAACAATGGAAGAATAATTGGTTTTATTCTTTTACATATCACCCTTAGAAGGCACATTTTGTAAACATCAATGGTGACTTTGAGCTTAAGATGGTTATAGTAATCTAGGTAAGCCTTCAAGTAAATTTTATTTGCATCTGATCTCTTTTTATGAGTTTCTATGGTCAAATTTAGGGTAGAGTTCCACCCTCATATAGTTGGTGAGACTTATCACTAACCAAACTAAACCTAATAACCATTTAATCACTCCTTTCAACCTTATAATGAGCATACCTATCCTTGATATCAACCCACTTACCCCTTTAGCTAACCTTCTACTACTACATCCTTGCTAGTCTTTAAACCAAACATGATAAAGTTAGAAAAGGTGATGAGAAAATTGGACACAAAGTTTGAGGTGATCCCACCTCATCTCATTAAAAGGATAAGGGAGTTGGTTAAAATGTTAATGAAGGAGTGGATGGATATCAAAAAGGAGGTTTAATATGGTGCTATCAATGACAATCTGTGTGAGATGAAGACCCTGATCCAATGGTGGATAAATAGATTAGTAAAATGGGAGGGTATGGAGAAATAGTTTAGGAAACGTCAACCCCTCATCCCACCCTAGCCTTCTATTTCCTCTCCCATTCAATAAGAGCCTATGTTGAAGAAGGAAAATGAAGAGGAGGGAGAGGATTAATGGGAGTTGTGGTAGTAATTATACCATGACTTCATGAAAGAAATGGACTTGGTTGGAAGTCACACAATCTCCATATCAAATAAGGGAGAATCAGTATTGATCGACCAATCTAAAACATAAAAATAATACTCACAACCCCAAGATCATGGTTAAGGGATTGATATATCTACCCCTAAAATAACTCTAGTGGAGCTATAGCTCTATGAAAATAAATATTTAGAAGTATTTTTTTATCAAGATATGACATGTTTGAGTTCTTGAATCATGGTTATTAACTTCTTCCTTCAACCCTAGACATCTCTCTACCCTTGAAAGCCAGAGCCGAACTCAAATTGCCTTAAGAGGTCACAACGTCAGAGGAAAACTCTATAGATACATTGAAGGAGATAGATCAAGTTAGCCCATATGATCATGAATGATAGTGCATGAATAAAGAAGGATTTGAGTTGTTCTTATGAGGCACATAGATATAGGAGTGTGATGATTGGGTTTTAGACCCATACTTCCAACCTATACCCCTAAAGGTAGTGGAAGAGGAACTAGTCACCTCCCTAAGAAGACATGAGCATTTGATTTCTCTTAGCTATAGAAATGAGCTATCAAAGAAAAAAAAGTATATCTCAAAGATCCAATATGTAAAAAATATTTTCCCATTTGACCTAGGGGGTATTTTTAAATTATTGTATATATTAGTTTAGATTTCAAAGTTTTCCTCTAAATGCTTTTAGCACATTTATTTCATAGATTAGTTGTTTCTCTTTTTAGGTTCCTACATGCACCTATCTTGTTTTATTTTATTCATTTTTATTCTTTTAAGAGGTTAAAATAAGATCAAATCCATACCAAATAGATCAAATTAGCACTAGGTTCTCAAGCATAGCAGGAATGCTTCCCTATGAGTTGCCAAGAATGTTGGCCATTTTTGGCCCACATATCAAACTTGTGCCTAGTGGCTAACAATCCCGATGTAGGGAAATAAGTAGAGTTACCTACAGTGGTTTGGATAAAATATAGATGGATATGATTATAATAGTGAGATATTGAATCTCATAAAGCTTTTTAAACACTTTAGGCTCACCTAAAGTTTAATTTGTCAATTTTTTAAGGATAGGTCTTGATCTATGAAAGCTCCATGAAATGTCTAGGATGCTCAGGATAAACATGAGTTTCTTCACATTGGTCAAAAATGACTACATGCTAAGTCTCAGATCATCAGCACCAAGTTGTATCTCATGTGATGAGGCAAGATGGAGGCTTGCACCTTTAGAGGGTGGCTACATAAAATAAGATATCCAAGCCTTCACACTTGACCATTTTTGATAGGGATCAAAGAGGCCAACCAACTCATGTATTTAATATCTTTACTTAAAAATCCTTCCATGGTAGTGGATCAAATGGGTTTGGTCCTTGTAACATTAAAACCAACCCCTAAAAATTTGGTGCCTTCACAAGTTCTATGAATCAAGTTACAAGTTTACAAAGTTAGCCAAAATATGAAAGATGCCCACACAAGTGTCAAATTTATGCCCAAAAAAAATCCATATGAGCTTAAATTTAATAGTCTATAGGATGTCAAAAAAATTATCATGGATGTCGAATGATGTTTGAGTGAATGTCAAATTTAATCTCCATGAACTAGCTGATGGGGTTAAAAAATCCTTGGTAGAGAGCTAAGGAAGAGCATGTGGATAATAAGTGTCAAGACCACAGGAGCTTAAACAAGTCAAACAATAAAATTTACAACAACTATGGCAAGGAGGAAATTTGAGGTGATCGAGCAAGACAAACCTGAGTCAACAGGTGAAAGGAGAGCTTCAACTCAAGCTTGACTTACGAAAGTAAAAGAAGTGGAGCTTTATACAAATGAGACTGACTACTAGATAAGGTGATATATCTATAGGAAAATCAATATCCTTAGATTGTTTTTCCTCTACAATTAATTTGGTTCAAGACCCAAGGCACAAAGTAGATGTGAAAGGATCATTTTTAGTCATGCCTTGACAAGAAATCATTCAGAATAGGCATAACGTGTCCCTAGTGGGTATGAGGATTTTATCCTTTTGATGAAATATGGTGGAAGATCAATAGTCTAGAACTTGTGGATTTGAAAATTAGTTGGGGCATTCACTTATAAACATATCAATACTTTTCACATATGGTTAAATTTTGTCTTCTAGCACACCTTGTTCAATAATTGGAATAATTTTGGGGCTAATCATAAATATCTTGATCATAATAGCTTGTCCCGATTGGACCAAAATCATGATAAATAAATAGAAAAATGATAGAAAACTAGTTAACAACTTCTCCCTTCTCTCTATTTTCTACTACAAATAGAGGCTCTCGGACCCAAAATAGATATAATCAAAAAATATCTGATCATCAAATCTCTCTCTATCTTTCTCTCAGTTCCCTCCCTTCGTGAGACTATCCTTTTCTTAGAAATTTTTTGTAACCTCTTGAAGTAATAGAATGTTGTGTTCTAATTTCACTATTATTGTATAATGTGTACTTATCTCACCTGGTTACTAATTCATTTACTCATATATGTTGTGTTTAGTGTTCTACATCTCTTGATTAAAGCCTGTATGTGGATACTATGACTAGTTACTATCTTACTTTATACCTCTCCTTTCATTTGCCTCTACCTAGATCATTTGGTGAGCCTCCATACATATGCATAATAGATAGTTGTATTCTAAACCTAGTCTCTACCCATTTCATTAGTGTTCTTCAAATTAAGTAGGGAGGATCGACCTGTAAATTTGGTGCATCACCTATTAAGTTTCTTAGGAGCCCTCATCCCCTTCTAACCCTTTTCCTCGTGAAGCACTAAGCTTAGTTTTAGTTTAGGTAAACATCAAAGAGGAATTGACCTACTCCATATATTTAGATCCATCATAAGATACCCACAATCTGAGGTTGTTCCCATTTTATAGATTGAATAGGGGAAGCCCAAAGAACTTCTCCCAAGGGTGTGACTTGAAGCTATAACATGAACTTAGATTATAATACCATTTCAACATAGATTAGGATTAGTAAACTTACTTGAATAACTCCCCCTCAAACCAAGCATCGATCATGATTCTAATATGGTAGACATCATAGATCATTATCAACTACTAAACTCACACTCTTCTCCCTTTAAACTGATACTATCTCTTAAAGATACTAGATGACACATAGTCTTCAGAGACTATGGCAACCATCTTCATCACTTCTTAATCAGGTCACTCTCCCATCTGATTCATAAAAAGGCTCAAAAAATAGAGTCTATAAAGCATCTTAGGCTTAATCTCTTTTTATCTCCATATATATCAAAAGGAACTCACTTTCTTGACAAATAAAACATAGCTACCAAGATTCCCCTTAGTCCAAACATGTCTTCATTAAAATAACTAGGAACCTAGGATCACACCCCTTTATTTGACATGGCTGAAGAAGATACCAAACTCTTTGATCATACACATGGCTATCCCATTATATTTATCAATTACAGAAATATGGACTCCCCCTTGGTTTTTACATATTAGGCTCACATATACATATATATCTTAGAAGCTTACCTATTATATACCAATTGTTTTGCATTTTGTCTTTAGAGCATCTTAGACTTTAGAGAAATCAACACACATAGAAATAGATAATATTTATCTCCTTGTCTTCAACACAAACAACCTAGAATCTTCTAAAAATAAACCCTATTCTTTTTTTCACCCTCATACTTCTATGGATGGAATAATGTCTCCATGAAGCTTAATGGAACCACCCCTTTTCACAAGGATATAAAAATTATGAACTTAGGAGATTCATAGATCTCCATATCCTTCCTAGGATAAATATTCTTTATCAACCTTCTATACTTGACTAGCTCTTTAGACTTGATCTCATCATCAACCTTGTCAACCTTATTTTATTTGATAGCCTTGTTAACACATGTAGATAATAAGTGCTCTTGATAATATCTACTTGATTTTTGATCTATAGTATCAAAATTTCCATCTTTTTTTATGAACTAATTGGGACTTACCTTATCAATCTTCTTCTTCTTAGTCAACTCTTCATTCTTATTTCTTTGATCATCTATAAGAGAATCAAGATTTCTCATGTCTCCTAACATGTGGCTTGAGCACCCACTATCTATACTCTGATATTTCATAAAATATTCTTTTTTAGTCTTTTTTTCCATATTTTATTTATCTATAGAGTTTGTCTTCTTTATCCATTTATGAGTGACATGACAATGAACCTTCTTATCTTGACTAAATGATATTCTTAGTCTATTAGGATAGAATCTAGAAATATGTCCTACATCATGACAATTGTAATAGACCACCTTATACATAACATTTGATTGATGATGATGGTGATCTTATTTTAACCAATAACTTATACTTTCATAGTTCCATGAGTACTCATTCCAAGAGGATCTTTTACTTTCTCTAGCTCTATGACCAAACTGATTACATGTAAAGTAATAACCACTAAAAAAATTATCATACCTTGTAGTATTGGACTATTTGATAAGTCTTTTCATGTTGATGTTCTTGTCTTCAAACATATTTTATAAGATTTCAGGTGCCTTATTTTGGTCTTATTTGAATCCAAGACTTGCCTTATCACTTGTAGACTTCTGAATGCTTAATATATCATCTAGAGCTTTAGTGCTCTTTTCAAAATTCACAAAATTCTTCAACTTGCTAGATGTTTGATTTAACTCATCTCTCAGAGATTCTATTTTAGTTTCAAATCTATTACAGTCTTCTTCTCTAACCTTTAGATTTTATACCAAAGTCTCATTTTGGGTTTCAACTTGTTTAATTATATCTTCATACTCCTTGCAAGTATTGCATAGCATTTTCTCAAACAATCCAATCTACTCCTCATAGTCTTGCATTATTGACTTTAGTTTCTTGTTCTTTTTATTCAAAATATTAAACTCCTCTAATGCACTCACAAGCTCTTCTTCAAGATCCACTTCAACTTCTTCACTATAATAATATTATTCTTTATCTAATTTTACATCAATCATAAGACCTTTCCCATGTGATCAACCCTCATTTTTTGACTCCATGCTTATGAACATGGTCTCATTATTGTAGTGCTTAGATATATTCCTGTCAGCATCATTGTCAGATGTGTCTAAATCACTTACATCTGATGAACTATATTCTTTTGTGTAGAATCTCTTCTTTTTCCTAAAAGACATTTTATTGACATCATATCTTTTAAAAATCTGATTGCTCTTAATAGACCTCTAAGATTTCTTATCTATATCATCATCCTCAGTCTTCTACTTATGAGGAAATTTATTTTCAAAATGTCCAATTTCTTCATAGTTAAAACACTTGAAAGGTAACTTACCTTTGTACTTGACCTTGTTATTATCTTTCTAGAAAACATATCAATCAATTCATCATCATTAATATTTGAATATACATCATTTTGTCCCTTTTGGTCTTTGAATTTTTTTCAACTTTGAAAGCTTCTTCCTTATTGAGAGGTCTTCCTTAATTTAATCTCATTTCATAGGTAGTAAAGATGCCATGAATCCCATTCATCTATAGCTTATCTAAATCCTTCATTTCTTCTACTACAGATACTTTAGAGTTAAATTTAGAAGTTAGTGATCTCAATACTTTTTAGAAAATAATGGACTCTTTCACTTTTTCTCCCAACCTCTTATGATATTGACAACTTCATCAACCCTCAACAGATAGGATGTAATGAATTCATATTCATTCATCCTTAGAATTTTAAACTATCTTATGTG
The DNA here is from genome assembly GCA_037957365.1 of Torreya grandis. Classification (NCBI taxonomy): domain Eukaryota; kingdom Viridiplantae; phylum Streptophyta; class Pinopsida; order Cupressales; family Taxaceae; genus Torreya; species Torreya grandis. Next base: position 3,064,168 of record JARHVA010001717.1, read on the forward strand.
GGTCTACAACTTAACCATTAGATGGTCTTCAATTTGTCCCATATATCATTCATTGAAACACAATGCATTACCTTTAAAAGTTCTATCTTTGATAGGCCACATAGAATGACATTCATTACCTTGGATTTATTTTCACTGGCCTTATTATCTACAACATATGTTTGTGGAATTGGAGGTGTAATATATCCATCTATTACTGATTGCCAAATATCATGTCCTTTTGACATCAAATATATCTTCATTATGACATGTTAGAAGGAATAGTTAGATCCATTGAACAATGGAGCTTTACTAATAGAGAAAGTTCCTCGAGCTTACTGACTAGTCATCCTTCTTAAAATCTCATTTAGGCTATCAATCCTATTATAAAGGACTTGATCTGATACCAATTATTGGAAATAATATGATTAAGAGGGGGGTGAATTAGTCTTCAAAAACAATTGTTTAATTCCACTTAACATAAATGAACCATTGAAACATGCATGTATATATTAGAAATCATAAGAAACAGAAAATAAGAGTATGAAACACATGAACACATCATATACATGGGAAACCCTCTTGGGGTAAAAAACCCACTGATGAAGCAAATGGAGTACAATATTATAAGAAAAAATCAATCTTTAATTGAGTACCCACTCAATTTGGAGTACTAACCCAAATATATCAAGCACCAACTTAACAATCCTTAGCTATGCACTGACTCAACAAGGAATACCAATGCCTAATTTACCAAGTACCCACTTGGCTTTATCAAGCTAAAACTTTTAAAGATTTTACAACCCCCTAATTGACTCAAGACCAACTTAGTTACCTAATTGTTGATCACCTTTAAAAACCATTGTTGATTCTATAATAGATGATGATCTATTTTTAATCTCTTCACTCACTTCAGTCCATCTCAATCTAAACTTTAACTCTCTTCACTCAAATAGCCCTCTATTTAGCTTGATTAGGTCTTCTGACCTTGATCCTCTCTTGCAGAACCTCTATTAGATTCTCATGATATATCTATTAATCTACATGACCTTCTTCTACTCTTAAATAATCTATATCATTTTTTATCCTATTTTTATCTCACTCTCTTATCATACCTTTGGCATCCACACTAATCACACATAAAATACACATAACTACCTTGTTTTTATACAAGTCACTTGATCATATCTTTCTAGGTCATCTATACATTCGAATCATTTAGGTCAACCATGAATAGGTATTTACATATAAAAAATATGATACCATAATCATTAATAGATCACTACAATAGGTGGGCCATACATCAATTAGCCGTTATTCCTCTTTTAGGTTTATGGATACCTAATAGGTCTTTTCAATAACACACTACCCTTTGATCCTTATTGAAGCTTGTCTAAACACCTCACATGATAGGAATACACCATAATATACTCTAATATCCCTTATCCAACTTAAATTTATCCCTAAAATACCTTTTAGGTCAAGTTACCACTTGAACCCTTTATCAAATCATTGCTTATAAAAAGCTTCAACACATATAAAAACTCTGCTTTAAATAACTAATGTATATACTCAATTTTTCCAAAAAAACATGGTAAAAAATTATATATTAAAAAACCTCATGACCTTAGGGTCATCACCAACTTCATCTAATGCTTCAAATAAAGGTAAACAAGCTCAAACATTCCTTTGTAATATTTTCACTTTGAACTGCCAACTAACTCCAAACATAGTTAATGTAAACATGAACATCTGACAAATGATTGAATATATTCAAAGGATTTCAATGATTCAATCATTTAACCAACTTATAAGATTTTATAAAACATGGATAAATCATTCAAGACCTAAAAAACGTCATCATGTATTTCAATGCATCACTCTTTCATGAAAAATCATCATGAACATCTTCTCACTTTTGACCAATTTATTCACTATCTACACCATAAGGTCTATTCAATGACTATCCAAATTTAATAACTAAATATACACACCTGAGATATGGAACCTATCCATAAGTATTCAGGAACATCAACTACAATTATAACACTTTAATCTTCATCCACTTAGCATTGTTGACTCGATCAATGATTTTTGATATAGTAAATCTTCAAAAGATAAGCACTTTTTTGTATGATCTGCTCACTCACTTGAGAAACCAATCATACCTATAGATGTCTAGGAAAGTTGAATTGAACCTCTAATCACTTCAATAACCATATCAAACTATTTTGAGCTCTTTAGAATAAGATCTACAATATTGGGTCCTTATGAGGGTTTAGATTAACTTATAGTCTTAACAACCATTCATATAACTTAGCTCCTCTTTTTAGAAACCAAATATTTTATCTTTGATATAGAATCCTTCCTTATCTACCATGAACTTCTTAGGATCTCATCTAAATATTTCACATGAAAATGAACACTAAGAAAACCTTCTAAGGTAGACATCTCTTCATTTTATACATGAGATCCTAAGATGTTCATACAGATATTTCACATGCCAATGAACACTAAGAAAACCTTCTTGGGTAGACATCTCTTCATTCTATGCACTTGAGAAACCTTGATATTTTTTTTCAAGCCTCAACCTTCAAACACTGACTTGAAACTTGATGTACATAATTGGAACAACTTGAATCACCTTAGACAATGTTAATATGCTCACCCATGCTATGGAAACTGATCTTGCTACCTCAACTAGACACCATTTTTCTTTTTTATTTCTAAGCCTTGACCTACATGTCTTATTTTGCCTTGTATTTGACCTTCTAGACACTCTATAGACTTCAGCTTGGAACTCACATGTGTTTTAATGTCATTTGTGTATGCTCAATCAATATCATACACTCACTCTTCTTGAAAACTTTAACAGAACATCTTTGGATCCACTTACAGATCTTTGGAGCCCGACTAGGATATCTTCATAACAAATTTATAGCTGCATATATAGATCTATAGAGATGATATTTTAAACACTTTTGAGGTCCTCAATACCTTAGATATAACCTCATAAAATATATCTCATGATCAAATAATGTTAGGTATTTTCCATAGCATTCTCTTTGGAGAATTATCTTCTTCATATCTTATTTAGAGTATCTTTGACACTTATTACATAGAACTTTAGAGCATACAATTTCTTCTTTGGAGCTTTCTCATTTCATCTTACCATCTATAAATACCTTTTAACAAGGTCTATATAGAGCATTTACATATGAACCTTTGACATAAAATGAAATTATATTGAAATCAATGAAAATAACCATGCATCTTCATTAGAAATTTTTTGACATCAATGACAACATTAAATATCAAAGATCAACACACTATGTCAATGCTCAATAATCTCTCCCTCAATTAGTGATAATGTCTAACAAAGATTGGTTGTGAGAGTAAACTCAAGACCTACACATAGTCAAGACTCCCTCAAGAAACACCTACATTAATTCAAGTTGAATAAAATTTTAAAAATGGATGTTTACCTTAACTTATTTTAAAATATATTTTTCTCTACACATTATCATTTCATGGTGAAGGTATATGAGGTCTATGTAAACCTAATAAATTCATTCTTATAGCCTAGACCTAAAGGTAACACATTACCATAAGATAAGGTTATTAGGTTAAGAGAAGATGATGGTAGAATGGTTTTTTAACTAAGTAAAGTTTCTAATGGAGATACTTAGATAACTATAGTGTCATTAGGCCAAAATGAACATGAAACAATGCAACTTGTAGGTAACACCTAGTGCATTGATGATAAAGGGATAATAACATTGTTTCCAAGTATTGATGAATTTATCCAAGTGTGAGATGACCCTAGTGAAATTATTAGGAACCAAAAGAGTGAATTGAATTATTTAAAAATGTATCAAAACCTATAGGAATCTCATGATTCCCCTAATTGATACCTATAGTTTGACTCATGCTCACACTAGCCTTAAGCTAATGAAGAATGTAGGTTTGGTTGATAGACAAAGGTATAATATGTATGCCCATGTATAAAAAACTCTCATAATTATTATATCACACTTTAATGTGATTCTTATAGGCAAAAAAATAAAAATAAAAATGAACTAAACTAGTTTTTCAAACCTCATACTCAGTCAACCAAAAACTTGCACACAGTCACAGGCCCAAAAGCTAGTCTTAGGAATTTAAAGTGTTGAGGGATCTAGAAACATGGTCAAGGATTGAAAATTGGTATAGAGTGTCATCATCATTTTTAATATACCTCCATGGTCTCATTTGGGTTATATTAATAGGGTAAGTGTTCATTTTTTTGTCTTAGACTTGAGACACTCCATAAGAAAGACAATTTATAGACCTAGTACATTAATGGTGAAAGGATGAATAGAAGAACATTAGATGAATTTAGGATGATTTATAGGGTTTATTTGAAGGTTAATAAGTGTTGATAATCTATAAAATCCACTATCACCACTCATAAGTGGTCACATACTCAAAAAAATGATTTATGCCTTGGGCCTAAGAACAAGATAAGAACCATTTGTAGAGAGGATTACAAAACAAGTTAGTCAAACATTAGTCCATAAACAATTGAACATGCATAAATAAATAACTAACAAAGCTTATATATTTTTATTGGAATTATAAAGGATAACAAGAAACAAATGAAAGAAAGAAACACTATATTACCTTCCCAAATGGATTCACCATACTCATGTGGCACAAAAACATGTTCTCCCTCGATCAAGCATCCTTATCTTTGTCAACAATGGTGGTAAAATCCTCCAATGCCTCAAGAACACTCCATAAAACCTAGGATCTTGATTGTAAACCACTAAACTAGTCTATCAATGAAGCTTTGTGGAAATAATTTAGCATTATAACTTTCCAATATTCAAGCTTTGAAGATATTTGAGCATAATAAAATTGCACCAAAAATAGGTTGGAAATGATGTTTATGGATTCTCTATTTATAGATTTTTGAGATTGGTCACGATAAAATTGAACCATCCATATTGAGATGAAGATGTGTGGTTGAGGATAATCCTAATATTTAGAATTAAATCTATAATTATATTCATCATGACCTTGGAAGAAGGGGCATTAAAGAGGCATAAGAGGCATTAACTAGGCATAGGTGACCCATAATCTTGATATTTGTGACATTTATGACCTAGGGATGTCTTCCCAAGAAATGATGTCATCTGATGATGTAGATAATAATAATCAATTTTCAAAATTAAATATTTAAAAATTCTCATGTTAAATCCACTTAAGCTCTTGATTTGGATTAATTAGCCTTAAACAAGGTTAATCAACATTTGTGCAATTATTTGAAAATTGGCCTTTAATTAATGAAAATGGTCATAAAGTCATATTTTTGGGTCATAATTTGACTCAAGAAGAATTAGAAGGTGACACTAGATGCATTGGAACTGTATTCCCATTTATGATGTTACCAACAATAAATAATAAAGGTACATGACATGTGCTGATGAATTAGAATATAAGAGTGATCCATAGCATAAAAGGTGAAATCATCATTTTGATTTGAAATGAATTGACCAAAGTTAGTTGGCCCATAAATTGTACTACCCCATTTAGGGATACTTTGACCTAAATTGGCACTTTTAAATGACAAGTTTGAACCATTTAGTGCATTTTATGGATTTTGACCAAAAATTTTCATTTGATTGCAATTCTAATAAGATTGACAATTTCAACATAAATGGTGTTAGGAATTATATGTCTACATTTTGCCCCTATTTGAGAAGGCACAGTGAGACATTCATGTGAAGCAACATCTTTTCAAAGAAAATAGTTGTCAAGAAGAAATTGGAATAGACCCATGATGCCCTCTCGAGAGGAAATACTAGGATGAAAGAGAAGGATGAACTCTCAAAAAGAGAGAGAAATTCAGATATTAACCAATGGAATAGATCACATCTAGATGAGCTAATTCTTACACACATGATTACCATCAATGATCAAAACATAATTAGAGGTATAATAGGCCCTAGAGATAGGATTAATTTAAAAGATATAATCCATAAATGTAAGGGACACACTGTAAATGTATCTAATTTGAGAGTACAAGCTACGTGCTTACAACATTAATCAATCTTGAGACAAGTTGCACACTAAAAAAATTGCCATCATGTGATTTAATGTTGAGAGCTTGGAATTAGGGGAAAAGGGAGAACATTCTACTTAAAGAATGGAAACACCACTAGAATGGGGTCTCCAAAGATAAGACAATAAGAAGTGACTCAGTAGAGCAAACGTGATCATGAGAAAATAGTTTTGCCCTAGTAGGGTGAATATTGATCATTGATAAAGAAAAAAGAATGATTTTGCCCTTGTAGAGCTGATTTGATTTGAACATGGTTTAGATGTTGTGCCCTACTATGGGCAATTATCAAGGAAAAGAGGTCAAAGATATAACTAAAAAGATAGGTTAAAGTGAGTGGGTAAAAATATACATGCAATGGTGTAATGGATTAAAAAGCCATATAAAACCAAGCATATGAAAATGCACAAAGTAATGAGAGAGATGAAAAGAAGAATGGACATAGCTAAGCTAACCTCAATAGAAATTGAGCATTGCCTACATAGTTCCATGGACTCATGTTCTAACATGAACTTCAGGTCAATGTAGTTCACCCAAGTTTGGGAGAGAATAGAATGAGGAATGATGAAAAAATATCAAGAATTGATTAGACTCACAATGAATGCGAAGAGATGCATGTCTAAGCATAGACAAAGAATCCTAAAATGCATGCTACCTAGAAGCTTAATTCCATATCATGAGCCTAGGTTTTGCAAAGTATTCTTGATAATTGTTCATTAGAGCTGATGTTGATGTTAAGACATTGAGACCTGAGCACAAAGTGCTTGCTATAGAAAAATAAATTAGGCATCATAAGTATGAATAACTTAGAATGACAAAAGATTCCAATTACATTGATCCAGTTCAAATGTGAATATCTATAAATAAGGATAATGGTAAAACAATGACCAAAACCAGAGTTATAGTGATTTATAATTAAACAAGAAACCAAAAGACAAAGACACAGATAAACATAAATGAACCTATCTTGAAATCAAGATATGATCTATCAGGACTTAAGTAGGAATAAAAATGTTTACAAAATGCAAGAACATCTTAATGAAATGAAACCAAGATATGAATAATCAAGATCCATGTGGACCATCAAGCCATTCTTGAACATAGAAGAGAAAAGCAAAATCAAACAAAAAAACAAGACAAAGAACACAAGACCAAGAATGGAAGAAGAAGCGATAAAAAGAGAAAAGGAGAAGAAATAAAAAGAGAGGTGCAAAAGCACAAAAAAACACCAAGAAAACATAAATAAACACAAAAACAAAAACTAAGCTAGTGTGGTTTAAAGACAAATGTTCATGTATGTGCAGTAGAGGCATTACTTTCCACCACATCATTACAAAGAAAAATGACACGATAATTATTTCCTAATTAAAGAGGAATAATGACAGAAGAAATGGGGGAAGAGAAGAAAAGAAAGGGGTTGGCTGAGCTGACTCCAAATGTATAAGACAAGTGGATGCTGCCTACATAGTTCCATAGATGCATGTTCTAACATGAACTTCAAGCCAAATGTAGTTCTCCCAGAAAATGGGATAGAATAAAAAATAATGATTAGACCAACATGATTAATATGATAGAAGAAATGGAAGATATGAAAAACAAATGAGAATGGTCTGGAAAAAAAGAAGTTGATGAGATGAGAAAGGATGATCTTGTAAAATAACAAGTGCATGGGATAAGATGAAATGAACTAGTGTTTCTATGCTTGAAAAATGGAAAGAGTGTTCAAACATAAAAAATTCTCAAAAAATGGTGAGAGAATTCAAACTTAATGTTTTCTCACAAAATGGTGAGAGTGTTTAAACTTAACAGTTGATCACAAAATGACGAGAGTGTGGGATGGTGCAACGGGAATGTATAAATGTATAGAAGCATAAGATAGTGTTTTTATTCAATTATGGATCATGTACTAATGTTTGTGGTATTTTCAAAGTATTTCTAATGTTTTTAGTATTTTTTGGATAAAATATGCATGAAGTGGGAACATCTAGTTGAGGAGATACACGTCTTAGGAGTAGAGGTTCTAATAAGATAGCTAAGCAATCAGTGAGAGTGAGGTAAGGAAGACTAAAGTGACCTCAAAATGAATTTAGCATGACCTACATAGTCCTAAAATGACTTAAATTCATCATAATTCCATCCACATAAAAGGTAGGGAAAAACCAACTAGGTCCCAACAAGTTCTCAAATCTATAAAATGTCTAGTCAAATGAAAATAATAATGGCAAGGTGATGCAACAATGCATGATAAACGTGTGTTGCCCCTAGTTTTCCCATAGGTGGTTATAACTAGGATACAATTATATAGGTCAATGATACTAATTTGCCCATAGGCAGTTATAATTAGTAGCAAAACTAGTGAAACACTGATTTGCCCATATGTAGTTATAATTAGGCTCACATAAACAAACTTGATAGGATGAAAGATATCTTTCTAGATCAAATATCACACTAATTTAATAGATTTTCATTATAAACATGGATTGGATTGATTATTTAAACTTGATTAGAATCCTCCCCACAAAATGTAAAAGAAGAACTAAAGTAACCAAGATCAAAATAAGATTGGATAGGATGACTAAAAATAGGCTTTGGTCTACATAGGATGACATGGTCTTGCTAAGGATAATGATGGTTTAGATAGATTGGATAAAATAGTAAGAGGGTTACCCCCAAGTGATGGGGTAAATGGCATAAATATTTGAAAATGGTAAAAATTTATGTAACAATGAAAATGGCATGGAAATGAGATGGTATGGTACATATTTTTGGCCTGTTTGTGGTTTTTGATTCTGTTGTTTTTTATGATGGGGAGATGCACGTCCAAATAAACAAATAATACAAACATAATAATCTATCATGTTAATTTATATATCACACCTCATCTTAATAGTTTCTCTATCAAGAACTTGATGTAGATTTGGTTATCAAGAATGCTTTTGTGTTCTTCCTTGGTCATTGATTCTGATTCCTTCAAGCATTGAGACAAGATATCCTTATAACCTTGATAAAGAAAAGTGTTGTCAGTGATGGTAAAAAATGGTAGGATAAATGAGATAAGTGGGTAATAAATAGGTGGGTAATAATATAATGTATAATGGGGAGGGTAAAAATTAAGATCAGGACTTTCAATCACACATAATGTTGTCGATGCTGAATTTGACATAATTTTGGTTGTGGCAGGGCCAAAGACCTCTGAAGATGCTTTTGATAGGACCATCAGATTTTTTTGTTTCTTGATCTTGAGAGTAGTTACTATATGATTATACTATAGATTGGAACATATTTTGATTTTATCTTTAATATTATCTTTAGTAAATAATGAATAACTTTTGTGTTTAGCTATTGGTGCCTCAATGAGGTTTTCACTAATGAATTTATTCTGATCATCCCATAGTGCCTCTGAGAAGGTTTCACAAAGAGATGTTAACATTTAAATTTTATTGTCTTCTATTGCCTTCAAAAAGGTGTCACTAAAAGATGTTGATTTTGATTTTTGCTTATCCCCTAGTGCCTCCAAAAATGTTTCACTAGGATATTGTTATTCTTCTGAATGAATGTGGTCTTAGCCTCCTTGCTCTTCTTCAAATAATATGTCACCATGGATGCAATTCAAAAAAGTGTGATTTTGTCATTCTTGATCGACACTTGTGGAAGGTGGAATGTCAATGATATGGCTATTTTAGGTGGTAATAATGGGATGGTGAAAGGTAACACAATCCTCATAGAATATACTATGGGAACTTGTGTCGATGTTGAAGTAATCATCCTCAAAAACTATAAAAGGATCACAAATGTATTAAAATTTATCTACAAGGTAATTATAACCAATGTTGTAACAACCAATATGATAATCTACTTCTAACTCTGATTCTAAAGTAATGGACTCTAAATCCAATGTCACAACTAATGTTGAGTCTATTTTTGATGCTAAATATAATGTCAGTTCAAAAATGAAACGTGACTCTAATATTGATTCTTCATCTGATATGGTTATTTTGATAATATTCTATTGAATGATAAATATCTAATAATTAATGGCCTATGATGGCATAATAGGCTCAATAAAAATGTATTCATCTTGGAAGCGTTTAACATAGACTAACTCATCTAAGTGAAGCCCTTCAAAAAGAGGGAATTGCTCAAGGGATGTGTTGACAAAATCGTGTCTGCCAAAGTGAGACTCCTTAATGAGTGGAAAAATATCAAGAGACAACTCTACCTAGATTGTCTTATTAAGGAGATGAGGCTCTTTAAAAATAGGTAACATATGAATAGGTAAATTATCATAGTTTATCTTGTCACAAATGGGTGTTTCAACAATAACATTTTGGTTTTGGTTCACAATTGGTTACAAAGGATCAACTTTGAACACATATTGATACTCATAAGATGGATTTTGAAGAGGTAAAAGTTCTTGTTTAGGCTTGAAGATCGACACAAATTTTCTAAAGTGGGGAACTTTTAGCTTAGTGGGAACCTTTGGTTTGGCAGGACCAATGGTGGACTCTCCAAAGATTAGGCTTTTAGAGAAGGGATAAAAAACAATAGGTTTATCAAAAATTGGTGATGGGCTAAGAATGGTAACACATGGAGGCTTCTTAGTTTGGTTGCTCATGCAAACCAAAGGATGAGGTCTTGAAATGGTAATGATTAGACACTTCTTAGTTTGGTTACTCATGCAAACCAAAGGAGGAGGTATTAAAATGGTAATGAATAGATGCTTCTTAGTTTAGTTGCTCATGCAAACCAAAGGATGAGGTCCTAAAATGGTAATGACTGGACACTTCTTAGTTTGGTTGCTCATGCAAACCAAAGGAAGAGGTCTTAAAATGGTAACAACCAGATGCTTCTTAGTTTTGTTGCTCGTGAAAAACAAAGGAGGAGGTCCTAAAATGGTGATCTTGGTATGTTGTGGAGTTTGATTCCTTACAAAAGCTGAAGAATCCAAGTCTTCTTGATAGACCCAATCATTCTGATCGTGAGTTGGATCATAAGTTGGATCTTTATTGTGTTCACATGATTGATTTTTTTGAGGTGGATATAAATCTATCTCACAAACCATATTTTCACCATAGGGGTCTTGACTAAAGTCATAAAAGTCATTTTTTGTGGCCATTCTATCATAAGTTGGTTTAGCCATGACTGCACCATAAGTTTAGCTAGACATATTTGCATTTAATAAAGAAAGCTCTAAAAACAAAAAGACTTAAAGTTATACAAACCCTGAAAAATGATCCAAAAGATAAGTTGTTTAAACTTGGTTCAACTTGGTCAAAGGGGTGAAGTTTTATCTCAAAAGTAGTTTGTGCCAAGATTTGGCATAAAACAACCTTACGTCAAACATCTAACATCAAAGGTTTTTGAATAAAGGTTGAATTTTCCCAAACAAAATTATAAAAAAAAATGATGAGGGTAGGCACTCAAACAAACAAACAATCAATAGTGTTCAAAATTGGGTAATCATTTAACCAAAGCTATGCAACCTAAAATAAAAATATCTATATACCAACCCCATGAATTGAGGCCTAAACATAAATCAATCAATGTTTGGATCCAAACTTGAAAAGCTTAATTAAAAATGCAATGTTGAAGACTAGGATTGGACCAAACAAACTAGACAAGATTGGACAACATGATGGCACAAGACAAATGTCCTAATTGTATACACAAAATGGTTTGAAATAAATGGTTTTGATACAATGGTAAACAAGTCTTGAAATAAATTGAGTAGCCTAATGGCATAATCATAATCAAATAATGTGGCCAATGGTTATGTTTCAAAAACTCAAAGGTAAAAAATATTTGACATGATTTGGGTAGCATAACGCTACCCTTTTAACTCAAATACATGATTTTGACATGGCTTGTGAATAAACAAACAAGTTTTAACCTCAAATCATACCAATAAAATGATGACCAAAATGTACTAAGTATAATCATCCAAATCCTAATAAGGGTATGACAAAGGGGGGTCTACTAAAATATCAAGTTTCAAACATTCTAAGGGAATCAATTACACAATAACTTTCACACCAAACAATGTAAAATAAAATCATAGATTTTGGGTCCATATCACTCAGCTTGTTACAAAAAGGTCTAGTCCTTTTTTCAACCACTACATCCTGTTATTCACTCAGTGTAGTGTGATGTCCAAAGTGCCACTATGTCCCATGTGTAACTCCAAAGGAGTAAGTGAAGTCAATGCTGAGAGGTGAAACCCTAGGTCAAAGCTTCCGTAAATAACTCATGGGAGGTAATGGAATCCCCCTCATAGGCCAAGTTTACATGAAATAAAAGACTAATATAAAGACTTAAGGGTCATTTTCAAGATCACCCAAACTTTCATGAGTTTTTGGGTAGTGCTTTAGATGACTTTCTTTCTAAGCCTTAGACTAGGCTACTTGCAATAAAAATGGCACTTTTGATTCCAAGGATTCCCCATAGGGGAAAAATGGAAGAGCATACATGCAACATACATTTTTTTCCAAACAAGATTAATCTAATCAACTATTAAAAGAAAAAATTGACAAGTGTGTTCATTTTTTAAACCCAAATGAAATGTTTGGTGGTGTTCATTTGACCCCTTGGTCTTAGTTGTAAAATTTGAAAACATTCACCAAAAACATCTAAAAATTCTTTGTTAAGCACCAAAACAAGGTTCTTAATCAATTTTATAAGGATGCAAAGGTGATTTAAACATGTTTTTAGCAAATATCCTACTTGGTCCTATAGTAAAATTGTTAGTATTGTTGAGTTGTGGAGCTAAAATCTTAACCAATGAGCTACACGGTAACCGGCATCGACAGAATCGGTCAGAACCAACTAACATCGGTTAGGGGTTGACTGGCATCGGTCATCTTCAAACCAACATCAGACTTTTGTGCATTTCCAGAATTAGACAACGTTTCTAATTTTAGGAGAACAACTAGTTTGCATGTAAAGACTAAAATTAGTCTTGAGTTTATTTTTCTAATTATTGTTTGCTTCTCAATTCTATTTAAGAGACCCATGGGGTAGTATTGTAATTAGGGTGAACAAGATCAATTAGATCTGCAAGGAGCAAGATCAATTAGATCTACAAAGGAGCAAGATCAAGTTGATCTGCAAGGGTGCAAGATCAAGAAGATCTGCTAGAAGCAAGATTAAGAAGATCTGCAAGAATACAATTTAATTGTTGAGTTGGTTGTAATTGATTGAGAGAGAGAGAGAAAACTCTTGAAGGAGAATTAATGTACATCTGAGAGGTGTGAGAAGAGAGATATTTCTTCATTGTATTTCCTTCTAGATGAATTTAATACAAGATTGGTTGTTTCTTGTATCTCCTATTATTTGCTATTTTTGGTTTCTAATTACTTATTACTTTTGGTTCAATTCTGTGTTTAGTTGCTTATACAAAAGTAATCAATTGTAATCTAAGGTCCTGAAAAGTGGTATCAGAGCTATGTGTATACACTAACAAGTGGTATCAGAGCATAGGTTTTAGAGCGTGTTAGTGTTTGTTGATTACAGAATTTTCTCACAGGGGTTTTTGATTGAGTGGGAGTAAAACAATGGCAGAAGAAAGTAAACTAAGAATGGAGAAATTCAATGGCAAGAATTATCAATTATGGAGGATGCAGATTGAAGATTATCTGTATCAGAAAGATCTATATTTACCGTTGGGTGGGGTTTCAATTAAGCCCACATATATGAAAGATGAAGAATGGAATGTTCTTGATAGAAAGGCTCTTGGATCTATAAGGTTGAGCCTGTTAGCTTCTATGATTTCCAACTTATCACAGGCAAAGACAACGGTAAAGTTAATGGATACTTTGGAAAATTTATATGAAAAACCCTCAGCTTCGAATAAGGTATGTCTTATGAAGAAATTATTTAATTTGCAAATGCAGGAAGGTGGATCTATATATAGTCATCTTAATGATTTCCATACAATTGTAAATCAGTTAAATTCAGTCAAAATAGTTTTTGATGATGAAATTAAGGCTCTCTTAATCTTATGCTCTTTACCTAAAAGTTGGCATAGTTTGGTAATGACAGTTAGTAATACTGCATCTGCTTCAAATATCTTGAAATTTGATGATGTTGTTAGTGTAATCTTGAATGAAGAAATTCATAGGAAAAGCATAGGGAAAATATCAGGTAATGCTTTAAGTGTTGAAAGCAGGGGATGGAAAAGAGAGAAGGGCAAGCAAGGGAAATCAAGGTCAAAGATGGGAAGTAGATCCAAATATAGAAATGGAAGTATAACCTATTGGAATTGTGGAAAGAAAGGGCATGAAATGAAAGATTTTTGGTTGAAGGATAAGAAAGAAGATTAGCATGAAGGTAATAAAGAAGCAAAAGTTGTAGGTATTGTTGCACAGGATACTCTTATATTTTATTTGGATAATAAAGTAGAATCATGGGTTTTAGATTCTGGTGCCTCTTTCCATGCAACCCCAAATAGAGAATTTTTCAATGATTATGTCCATGGATATTTTGGAAAAGTTTATTTAGGGGATGATGATCCTTGTCAAATTGTTGGCAAAGGAAAAGTGCAGCTGAAATTGCAGAATGGAAACACATGGGTGTTGAAGGATGTCATGCATGTACCCATCCTGAAGAGGAATCTGATTTCTACAGGAAAGTTGGGTGATGAGGGTTGCACAGTAACTCTCATAGCTAAATCTTGGAAAGTTTCCAAGGGTGCACTTGTATTAGCAAGAGGTAAGAGAGTAGGTACACTTTATCTATCTACTTGTATTACTAATTATTCTCCTTCTATTTTATCTACTTCAAATGTAAATGCATAGTTGTGGCACTGTAGGCTTGGTCACATGAGTGAGAATAAGTCAAAAGGTAAGCTTTCAGATTTGAAAAGCATAGATCTAGATTTCTGTGAGCATTGTATTTTTGGGAAATAAAAGAAAGTAAGGTTTCTCAAAATTGGGTCAACAAAGAAGAAGCATAAGTTGGAGCTTGTTCACATAGATGTGTGGGGACCATCTCAGGTAGCTTCTATTAGAGGATCATAGTATTATGTTTCTTTCATTGATGATGCTACAAGAAAGGTATGGGTTTATTGCATAAAGAGGAAATCTAATGTTTTTGACACATTTAAGAAATGGAAAGCCTTGGTTTTTAGTGAGAAGGTGGTGTATAGTGATTAGCTCAAGAGGCTGAATAATTCTAAGTAGGACAATCTTGATTTGGAAGAGGTTATGATCCAAAATGAGCTTGTAGGTAAAAATTATCACTCACAGAAAAACACAGAGATTGACATCGGTCAGGTGGAAATCGATGTCAGTCAGGTTGAAATTGATGTCGATCAAGAGGAATCGACATCAATCAGGTGTAGACTGACATCGATCAGAGATGACCGAGATCGGTCACTGTCAGAAGAAAATTTGGGCAAACAATAAGCTGTAAATGAGTCTCAAATGCCCATAAGGAGGTTTGAAAGGGTAAGTAAACCTCCAATTCATTATTCCCCTTCTTTATACTACTTGTTGCTCACTGATGGTGGAGAAACAAAAAGTTTTTATGAGGCAATGTAGGTATAATCTAGGAAATAGTGGGAGCATGGCATGAATGAGGAAATTGATTCCTTATAAGAGAACCATACGTGGGATTTGGTTGAGTTGCCAGCTGGAAAAAAATCACTAAAAAACAAATGGGTACATAGGTTAAAGGAAGGAGAGAATGGATAGATGAGACATAAGGCTAGGTTGGTGTTGGAGAGGTTTGATATGCAAGATGTGAAACTGGTATGCACACCTATGGCTAGACACTTCAAGTTGAGCAAAGAACAGTGTCCTAAATCACATGATGAGGTTGAGTACATGAGTAGAGTTCCATATGGTTTAGCAGTTGGGAGCTTGATGTATGTAATGGTATGTACTAAACCTAATATTGCCCAAGCAATGGGAGTTGTCAACAAGTTTATGGCCAATCCAGGAAAGGAACACTGGAAAGTAGTTCAGTGGATTCTCAGATATCTAAGAGGGACCAGCAGTAGGCATTTATGCTATGGAGGGTCAAACACTTCTCTACATGGGTATGTAGATTCAGATATAGCAGGTGACTTGGATGGTAGGAGAAGCACCATAGGATATGTGTTCATTTTTGGTGGAATGACGGTTAGCTAGATTTCAAAGTTGCAAAAGTTTGTTGCTTTGTCTACTACAGAGGCAGAATACAGTGTAGTCACAGAGGCTAGTAAGGAAATGATTTGGATGACTCGATTCATGGAAGAGTTGGGAAAGGAGTAAGAGAGTTGAAGATTGTATAGTGATAGTCAAAGTTCAATTCATTTGGCAAAGAATTCAGCCTTTCATTCAAGAACCAAACATATACAGCTTAGGTACCACTTTATTAGACATGTATTGGAGGATGGACAGTTGAAGCTGGAAAAAGATCCATACGGATAAGAACCTTGCTGATATGTTAACAAAGTTGGTAACAAAGGATAAATTAAATCTTCATTCAACTTTTGTTGGTCTTCAAGATTAAACTTGAAGAGGGAGAAACAAGCTAGAGAAACAAGCTAAAGGATGTTACTATATAGGTATAGGTGCAGCTGTCTATCTCCAAGTGGGAGATTGTTGAGTTGTGGAGCTAAAAGCTTCACCAATGTGCTACATAGTAACCGACATCGGTAGAATCGGTCAGAACCAATCGACATCAGTTAGGGGTCAACTGGCATCGGTCATCTTCAGATCGACATCAGACTTCGGTGAATTTCTAGAATTAGATAGCATTTCTAATTTTAGGAGAACAGCTAGTTTGCATGTAAAGACTAAAATTAGTCTTGAGTTTGTTTTTCTAATTATTGTTTGCTTCTCAATTCTATTTAAGAGACCCATGGGATAGTATTGTAATTAGGGTGAGCAAGATCAATTAGATCTACAAGGAGCAAGATCAATTAGATCTACAAAGGAGCAAGATCAAGTTGATCTGCAAGGGTGCAAGATCAAGAAGATCTGCTGGAAGCAAGATCAAGAAGATCTACAAGAATACAATTCAATTGTTGAGTTGGTTGTAATTTATTGAGAGAGAGATAACTCTTGAAGGAGAATTACTGTACATCTGAGAGGTGTGAGAAGAGAGATTTTTTCATTGTATTTCCTTCTGAAAGAGTTTAATACAAGTTTGGTTATTTCTTGTATCTCCTATTATTTGTTGATTCTAATTTCTAGTTACTTATTACTTCTAGTTCAATTTCATGTTTAGTTGCTTATACAAAAGTAATCAATTGTACTCTAAGGTCTTGACAAGTGGTATCAGAGCTATGTGTATACACTAACAAGTATTTCCCTTAGCTTTGAAGCCCTTTTTAATTTGAAATAAGAAACTTTGGAAAAGTAGGTCTCAGCTCTATGTTTTTGGGAAAAACATAGTGACTAATGTCAGTTAATACCACCAATGTCAGTTATGTCCAACTGAGATCTGACTGATATTGGTCTTGCTGACCGACATCGATTAAGAAGGTAGCTGATGTCAGTACTTATGCTAATGTCGATTACTATGTAAAAACTGTGGCAACTAAAAATAGCAAAATAAAGTTAGAAAACCAATTTTTAAGAGTCTTAAGAGCTTAAATAAATTTTTTAAAGTTACAAAAGGATCTTCTTTATGTGTAGGATGTGTCTTGTCCCACTTAGCATGCCAAGATGTAGAGAGGATTATAAATCAAGTTAGTCAAGTGTTAGTTCATAAATAATGAAACATGCATAAATAACTAACTAACCAAGCCTATCTATTCCTATGGGAATTATAAAGGATAGTAAGAAACAAATGAAAGAAAGAAACACTATATTACCTTCCCAAATGGATTCACCATATCCATGTGGTTCAAAAACACATTCTCCCTTGATCAAGCATCCTTGTCTTTGTCAACAATGGTGGTAAGCTCCTCCAATACCTCAAGAACACTCCATAAAACCTAGGTTATTGATTATAAACCACTAAACTAGCATATCAATGAAGCTTTGTGGAAACAATTTAGCATTATAACTTTTTAATATTCAAACTTTGAAGATATTTGAGCATAATAACCTTGCACCAAAAATAGCTTGGAAATGATGTTCATGGCCTCTTTATTTATAGATTTTTGAGATTGGTCAGGATCAACCTGAACCATCTATTTTCAGATGAAGATGTGTGGTTGAGGATAATCCTAATATTTGGAATTAAATCTATAATTATCTTCATCATAACCTTGGAAGAAAGGGCATTGAAGAGGCATGGGAGGCATTAACTAGGCATGAGTGACCCATAATCTTGATAGTTGTGGCATTTATGACCTAGGGATGTCTTTCCAAGAAATGATGTCACCTGATGATGCAAATAATAAGAATCAATTTTGAAAAATAAATATTCAACAACTCTCATGGAAAATCCACTTAAGCTCTTGATTTGGATTAATTATCCTTAAACAAGGTTAATCAACATTTGTGCAATTATTTGAAGATTGGCCTTCAATTAATCAAAATGGTCAGAAAGTCATATTACTAGGTCATAATTTGACTCGAGAAGAATTAAAAGGTGACACTATATGCATTGGAACTATATTCCCATTTATGATGTTGTCAATATCAAATAAAAAAGGTATGTGACATGTACTGATGAATTAGAAGAAAAGAGTGATCCAGAGCGTAAAAATCATCATTTTGACTCAAAATGAATTGACCAAAGTTAGCTGGCCCATAAATTAAACTACCCCATTTAGGGATAATTTGACCTAAATTGGCACTTTTAAATGATAAGTTTGAACTATTTATCACGTATTATGGATTTTATCCTAAAATATGCATTTGAGTGCAATTCTGGTAAGATTGACAATTTCAACATAAATGGTGTTAGGAATTGGATGTCTACACCATTAGACCTCCAAAGTCACTCCTATGGTCATATGATCTTCCCAATCAATTTGAGACCCTTCATGGGAGAATGGAGAGTTGATGAGACTCATTTATATGTAGATAATAACTCAAATTGGCCATTTTTTGCCTCAATTTGTCTCAGGGATGTCTAGAATGCATAATAAGAACTCAAGAGCCAATTTCTTTTAGTCATATTTGTATGGACAATGTGCATGGGGTCTCAATCACTTAGGGATAGTTGAGAAGGGTCATGTAATTAAAATTAGTGTAATTGGTTCAAGGATTAATGGCTTAACCTTTATGAATCATTATTAAGAACATAAATGACCTAAAACCCTCTTAAAATCCTCATAAGAACTTGATGAGAAAGATATGAATGGAAATGCATACATAATGGCTAAATTAACCTAGAATATGATTTAGACCTACTTGGCACTCTCTCAGGATCCTTGCCACTCAATTATTATATACCATGACTTGTATAGATGAGTTAAATTATTTATTTTATATAAGATTTGAGTGGAATTAAAGGTGAAGAAGGGAATAGGTCCATGGTGGAAGGTGTGTTCTAACTCATACCCCATTATGACTATATTCATGTATGTAAACTCCTCTCCTAAGCTGACTATAATAGGTAGTCTTGGGTATAATAGTGAAAAGCAAGGTGACTTCCTAAGTTAGAGATGAGAAGTGTGATTTTGAATCTTCTTGAGGCCTACCTAATAGAATAGAAGATAGAGGAACTGATGAGGTGTCTCTCATATATTCAACAAATCTCCTTGAGTGTGTCCAAGTCACCATAGTGACAAGTGTGAGAATTGAGGCTAAGAGGGCTAGTGAGTGACTGCAAGAAAGTGAATTATATATGGCAAGGGGAAGATAATCAGTTGGAGAAGTGTATAATGACCTATACCAATCTTGTTTATACCTTCTTAGGTTAGGTCACATGTGTCAATGACTTCCAAGGTAGCTCTAAGAATTTAAGTGGACTTCTCATCATGAAAGTAATTTCAAGAAGGACATGAAGTGTTCCTATGAAAACTTCAAGAAGATGTCATGTTTTAGATGGATACTTGTCTAAGAGAACTTCATGATATGTTCTCTAGCTCATTTTGAATTGTAAATAGTGTTAAATACTTGACACTTGGCATGGTGACTCTTCAATGTCACTCTTTTTCTCTCTTCTATTATGATATATATATATATATATATATATATATATATATATATATATATATATATTGAAGCCATTTTGGCATTGTAAATAATTCATAATTGGTATGATGAACCCTACTGGTTTGACATATTGCTTTGCCTTTGATTAAATTTATAAAGCTAGTTTACCCTTTGAAATACATACCTAAGTATATCAAGTAGTCCATCTGGATGACAAGTGATGAATGTTTTCTCCTTGCTTCCATTCTTCTCTTGTATGCATTGTGTAATTAATATCTCTTCTAACATGTCTCATGAAGTGTAATTGTTTTTTAGATGTATTTAAAGTGTGAATAGGGTTAGTAGTGTCTAAGATTAGACCTTATTTTCAATCCACCTTTTGAAATACATAGCAATATGCCTCCATGTAGAAACACTTATTCTAAAAGAACCTTGAGTTGAGATCAATTTTAGTAATCTATTTACATGGTGCAAGTTTTAAGTATGTTTGTGGAGATATATTTGGTGTATCACCTCCATTAGTATAGATTAATTTCATGTTTACTTCTTCCCTTTTCACCCCCAATAGTGATTAGACTAGTGTAGTGTGTGAGCCTAAACAATTAGATCAATGGAGTTAGCCTTTAAATCTAGAGGTTTACCCCTATTATAGACAACCCATAGGGCTAGGGGTAATCCATTGTTTAACCAAATTTGGAAAGGTCTGAACAAAATTTTACAAGGGTACAAAATTTGGTTATAATAATAACATTAAAACATTTCACCAACAAGTACAAAGACCATCTAGGAAAACATCCCCACTTAACATTAAAACATTTAACTAAGGCAACCAAAACCTAATCAGGGGTGACTCCCCAATTTTCAAGGAAATAATAAAGTATAATTAGGTAAGGACTTCCAAAACTCATGCAATGCAGACCTAATCATGAAAATGGTTTTGATTATTACTAAAATTCTATCTAAAGCATACACACAGACCTAACCATAAGTATTGTTCTGATTAACAAAGGGAAAGAGAAAGGCCACCAACCTAGACCTATTTAGACTTTAGAACCTTTATTAGGTCTATGGAATATGAAACTTTAAAATAAAGGACAAACCAACATGAAACACAAGATTAACATCAGGGCCAATAAATATAAGGTAAAATGGATGATGCAGATTTAAATTAATGGCGAGGACCCCAAAGACTAAAAATGGAAAAAAATTACAATACTAGCATTAGAGGATGAAAATTGATCCCAAATAGACCTAATCAAAGAAAAGGATGACCTTTTTCCTTAAGATGATGAGATTTTATAAGTGCAATAAGTAGGGTGAGGAATGATTTTTAGGAAAAGTACAAAATATGAAACTTTGTTGCATGGGATCAGTTGATGAGATAGAGTGGGTTCTAGAGGAAAAAATGTGATGGAAAATAAAGTGACCTCCCAAAGTGAACAAAGAGGCCAAAGCAATCCAGAAAGTGACATTACCAATATCTTACAAGTGGGATAAGATGTCTAGAAACACATTTCCATGAAAAGTGTAAAAATTAAAACTTATCCACATGAGCATGGTCAATAAGATGGGACAAGTTTTGGGGCATGAAATGGAATGGAAAATAAAATGAATCCATGGAGCATAATGAGAAGCCTAGGGGAACAACAAAGCAACACTTTCAAGAATTTCAAGTAAGATAAGTGTATCAAAAACATGTTTACGTGCAATAAGTAAAACATGAAACTTATCCATATGATCCTGATTAGAATGATGTAATAGGTACAAAGGTAGAAATGGAAAAAAAACCAAATTGAACCTCTAAATAAGTTATAGGGAACTGATAGAGTAGGTGGGCAAAATTTTGAAGTGCAAACATGTACAACTACACTCTATTTTGGGGACAAGTGATTTATATGAAACTTCATCACTTATATGTGGTCATTGTAATGGAGTAGGTTTTGGAGCCTATAATGGCATATAAAATAAGGTGATACCATAAAGAATATTAGGAGAGCTAAGAAAACCAAAGCTTCATTTGTTAATTAGGAGGTCAAGACTTATTTTTCATGATGGGTGTTATACATGGAGTTTTCTTCCATGGATGTGGTATTTTTAATGGTGATGGTTTTAGGACCCATTTTGGAACACAAATTGAGATGGACCACCAAGGGAAATTAAGAGTTTTGATACCAATAAGTGGTGAGTGTAAGAGGGAGTGGATATAAAATTAAAAATAGGTTCCCTCATTCTTGGAAGAATTAGGGTGTGTTGCAAGCAATAACAAAAAACTTGGATTAACATTGTCATCATGATATTTATGAATAGACCTACTAGATTCTTAAGTCACATCTAGATCATGCTCTAAAACTCTAAATTAACATTATATCCTTAAAAAAAATTGAAATCTCTATTTTTAGACGTATATTAATGTGTTAATCATGCTTTGAAACCTCTTAAACCTAAAAGACCTTGCAATATTCATGGGAAATCTATTGTATACCTTATATAAGGTCTTTGAGATTATGAAACCCTAAAAATTTGACTTGTAAACTTGGTTACTCCTAGAGAATGTTTTAAATCCTTTGTGTTTTCACTTAACCAGTCTAAATTTTCCTCTTTTTGATTCAAGATATTGATCCAAAAACTATAATATTTCTAAAATATTGTTAGAAACACTATCTATTTTGGAATTACACTATCATGGAAACTTGAAATATCTATTTTAATCCTTAATTTTAGACTTGTAGGTACTCTAAATTTTTTCTTGAGACCTTTGTACTTTACCCTAAAGAACTAATGACATTTTAAACTTTTTAAGAGCATGAATAATGTTTAAACCCATATTGTAGAATTGTATCATGAAGGAAAAATTACAATATTGGTAATATAATCTCCATAGAAACTTATAAATTTTATTTTAGACCTATATTTTATTTGATGATGATTGAAAGCTTGCTTTTTCCTTACAACATCGATAAGACTTGTGACCTCTATGTTTCTAATTCTTGAACCTACTTGCAAACTTGTAACTTACTTAAAGGACTTGTATTGTGCCTTGAAGAGGCATGAAACCTTATGTAGAGGTATACAAACTTGTTTTATGCATTACAAGCCTTAAAAACTATTGAAATGAAATATGATTGGTTTAGGGGTTTAGTGGTCATTCTACATTGCCTATAGGGTTTTGTGTGTTTCTTAATAGATCCATGTGATTTATCCATCTTCACAAAAGGTTGAATCCCATTAAAGGATGCACTAATTTTTACCATGAACCCTCCAAATATTTATACAAAACATGCATGAAGATAATAAAAAAAGGACATGACTAGTTTTTCTCCTTGTTTTGCCCCTACAACTTACTTTTTTGGTTTGATTAAAGATCAAAAACATATGAAGAGGGTCTTTTGGATCATTTTTGACCTTTGTCAAACCTTTTTTAATCTCAAAATATTTTTTAAAAACATATATACTTAAAATAGACCTAAAATATTCATTTGTTTTTGGTTTTGGCTCATAAGAAATATGATTTTAATTCCACAGACCTCATGAGAACATTATAGACAAGATTAAACATTTTGAAACATCATGAAACCTTGCTCTTTAACTTCTCCAAGATGACTCAAATACATTTCCTACACCTGAGATCTTGATATACTTATGCAAACCCTCATAGATCTATATGTTTAAAAAGTCTATTTTTCTCATTATAGCTTCAGGAAACCTATGGAAATATGTTAGATACTCACTTCTAATATCCTCAACCCTATTATTCACTTTTATAACTTTGTCATGTGCTTGGATATGATATGAAAACCTGTAGACATGATAAAAACCTTATTTTATCACCTTGAAAGATCTTCAAACCTTGAATAAGCTACCTGTAGAACTAGAACTTGGAAACTATGCTCAAGAAATTGGTAACATTGAAAATGTCCATGCAAGAAGACCTAAAAATGTTCTTGGTATGGAAATTTTATAT
The DNA here is from genome assembly GCA_037957365.1 of Torreya grandis. Taxonomy (NCBI): domain Eukaryota; kingdom Viridiplantae; phylum Streptophyta; class Pinopsida; order Cupressales; family Taxaceae; genus Torreya; species Torreya grandis. The sequence goes on from JARHVA010001717.1 coordinate 3,088,250, forward strand.
GGAAGAAGGAGAAAATAGTTTTATAAACCATTATGAAACTAGTTCATGGTCTTGTGAAAGAGATATTCCTACATTAAAAGATGAAGAAGTCCAAAAGGAAGCAAAAATAATAGGGAACATAAGGTCAAAGATACTCTTTAAAAAAGATGCACAACTTAAAGGACTTGAAGGAGTTTCAATAATTCTAAATGTGATTTATGCAATGTTTTTTTAATGTTTCACCTTTTTCATGACCAAATGATTGCTTTTAAGACCTTTTGGTATGTTTTTACTTTGAAAAGAACTTCTTAATTACTTTAATCATAAATTAGACCTCAATAAAGGGCTCATATGACCTTATGACCTCAATATGCTTATTGGACCATTTGTTAAAAAAAATATGCAAAATTAGTAAACACCCTTAAAATGATCATCAAATACATATTTTTTTTTGTAAGGAGGTCCATATGTAGGCATAGTAACTCTTACTCAATTGGATTTGGCCTAAAGGTCTCACTTTTATAGCATATGAAGTGATGAGAGATCAAGGTGACTTGAAATGTCAACATTTTAATGACCTTCATGGGCTCCTTGCCTGCTAAGCAAGGATCTAATAACCTTATGCAAGTAAATTGGGCATAGTAGTAAATAAAATACTTAAAATTACTCACTCTAAAATTTTAACCATAATTAAAACATGTTTGGCCAACCTCTAAATGAATTGAAAATTCCTCAAAACACAAAAAAATAAATAACAACAAATAATGGGATAACAAAACTTAAAGGAATGAGAAAAGAATTAAACTAATATGTACAAGGTTTAAAAATGACCTCAAAAGCAGGGTTTGAGGTGTATCCCATTTACTATGATAGGTAGTACTTCTCCGTTTATCCTTTAGAGTTGGAAAGAATTTGTTTGCTTGTAGTTGGTGATAAAGTGTATGCCACTCCAAATGACATAAAAATTTATATGTCTTCCACCTTTAGCTTTATCTTAATCCCTTTTTAAAATTAGATCTCCTTCCTTGAAGGTTATATCAATAACTTTATTTTCAAAAGTTATCTTCACTTGGGATTGATGAGCCTCAATGGTATACATCAATTGATATTTAATTTCTTCTAAATACATCAACTCAACCATACTCATTATCATTTCATCATTTTATAGCATTTCCAACTATTTTGCAAGATTAAGAGAATGTAGATCCAATGACAAAGGAAGATTTGCCTCTCTCCATTATACCAACATGAAAAGAGAGTTACCATTGTTCTTCTTAGGTAGATTCTCTCAGCCAAAAGGGTTGTCTTGAGTATTATATTGCAATATCTCTAATTATCCATAATTTTACTCTTGATAATCCTTATCAAGTTTTCATTTTTACACTCAGCTAAACCATTGCCTTGAGGCTAATAGTTTGAATAAGTCTTGAGACAAATGTTATGATTGACTACCGATTCAATAATTTGAGCACATATGAAAGATTTAACATTTTCATAAATGATAGTAAATGGGACACCAAACATTGTAACAATACCTTCAAGGAAATCTAGGATTGAATATACATTAACCTCTTTTAATATAACTACTTTAGCCCATCTAGTGAAGTAATATATTGCTGAAAACAACCATTTATAGCCAACACTTAAATGTGGATTTGTCATGCTAATAAAGTCTAAACCCCACCAAACAAATTTATAATCTATTTGTATAGGATGAAGAGTAAGGGAAACCAACCTTTTCTTTCTTGTGAAGTAGGTACACTTTTTACAATTTCTCACCCACTTGTGAGCATCCCTAACCAAATCAATGTAGTAATAACTAACTATCATGATCTTAATAGAATTAGTCATTGGTGAAAAATGACCTCCTGATAGACCAACATGAAAATTTTTTCTAGAAAAAATACCATCAATAAGGACAAAAATAATGGATTTTAGCCCAAAATACCTTCTCTTTGCCTTGTCAAGGCCTTGAGGATAATCACATGTTTGGAAGAAAATAACCATGTCCTAAATATAAATACTTAGAGGAAAAAGAAGAGCTTATTTTTATTATTATATCATGCATATTATCTTATTACCAACTTCTAAGTCTGCTACAAGTTACTCATACACCCCTTTACCCCTTACAAGCTTGGTGATTTTGATATGTGTATCATACTCCATGAATTTTGTGATGTGTATAGATCTCTTATTATTAACATCCCTAATTAAAAATAAATCTTTAAAACTTGGATGAGGAACCATTAGTTTAATTATATTATTAAATAATCATGTACATGAATCTTTTTAGAGATCTTACAAAAAACAAAAACTTGTTTCTTAACAAAACTATACCTCAGTTTAGAGTCCTTTAGTGATTGACTAAAAAAGGATATTGGCTACTACATTTTATCATTTATTTATTTATTTATTTATGGTTGAAATGATCTCACTTCCTCCAAAGGCATAAATGATGAAGTCTTTGTCATAGTTGGGATTCATGTGAGTAGGATCTTGAGAGATTACTTGTTTTATGCTTTCAAAATTATCCTTACCTTATTTTTATTAGTAAAAAATAATAAAATTATTTACCATGGAGGTAATATGCTTGAATAAAGTGGAAAAATATGATATAAATATCCTAACAGATTTAATTATCCCCATGAAACTTTGGAGACTTTTCTTATGGCTTGGGAGAAAGAGATACTATAGCATTCACCCTTTTTAGATCAATGGCAAGACCATCCTTTGAGACTATATGACCTAAGAGTTTTTCATCATGAACATCAAACACACACTTTTTAAGATTACAAAAAATTTGAAATTCCCTACATATATAGAATACTTTGCTTAGATGATCCAAATGCTCACTTGTATGCTTTTAAAAAATAGTGATATCATCTAAATAAACTAAAACCATATCATTAATAATACTTTTGAAGGCCATATCCATTTCCATTTGTAATTTTTCACCAATATTGGTCACACAAAAGGGCATATTATTATAGGCATAAGTCCACCATGTAGTTGTAAAGGTTGTTTTACATTGGTCTAATTCTTGAACATGAATTTGATTGTACCTTAGATAGCCATTTATGAGAGACAACCTTTCAACTCCAAATAATATTTGAAGGATTTTTTCCATGGATGGAAGAGGATAATGGTCCTTGAGATATGCTCTATTTAGGTCTCTAAAATCCACACATAATCTAATTTTCCCATTATTATTCCTTACTAGAACTAGATTAGCCAACCAAGAGGAATGTTTGTTTGGGAAAATGATGTTTGCCTTTATGAGTTTATTTATCTTGCTCTTCATTAAGGGTTTAATCTTGGGATTAAATGGCCTTTGTTTTCATGTAATTAAATTTTCATTGGGATCCAACTAAATCATATGTTAGGCTAAGCTTGGATCAAAACCTCTAAAGTCCTCATAACTCCATGCAAACACATCATCATACTCTCTAAAATGGTCAAATAAAGCTTGTTTTTGAGAATTTCTACATAAATTTCCAAGCTTCAAGAACTTGTAATTTGAGATGGCCACTTGTTCAAAATATTTATCTTTGATAGTCATATTCATATTTTCATTATTGAGTTGGTCATCTGAGTTAAATATTCTCTTCAAAGTGATCAATCTTTTTGGAAATCGTTTGGTCTTCAGATGAATGACTTGGTATCCATATTTCTCTCATAAATTTGAATGATTTTTAGTAGAAAATTATACCTCCTCTTATAGAAAAATAATAATTTTCTCATCACTTTCAAACACCTACCAACTGGTTGTATCATCTAGAACAACTATATTAACCACTAGCTTAAGATGTTGATCCAAAATTTTCATTATGTATTAAGGAATGCCATATTATGAACCAAGTACTACAATCCTATCAAAATATTTGTTTTGAGCTCTTGGTACAATTTGGATTTTGAAAACATCTAAGTCTTTAACTTGGTTCCATATTCTATGTTTGTAGGCATTTAGAAATTAATTTATGTTTGTAATTTAAGCTCTAACTTGATGTATGATGAGCTTGATATATCCAAATACATGTAACACCTTGATTAATATCTTTTACACTAATTGGGGGCTTTGTATCAATGCTTCATATTTAGCTACATTTTGGTACAAATGAATTAAAGCCTAAATGCAAAGAAATATCTCTATTTTTAGGAGACATCATCATAACACTAGAACCAACACCATTATTAATTATTGAACCATAAAAATATAACTATCATACTCCCTCAATATCTTCCTATGGATTCATAAGGTTAGGTATAACAAAATTTTCCACATGTATGCAATAAGTATCTAATATAATTTATTCCATATGATCATATGGATCAAAATCATAATGTGCCTTTGCCTAACCATCAAGAAAAATGTCTATAAATTACTATAAATATGTAACAACCTCATGAAGAACACCATCCTACTATATATCACGCATAATACAATTCACATTAATAAGACTAGGCATATATGGCTCAATATGATCCTTGGAGATAGCTTCAACTCTAATGGTTACCATTGTCCCATGTCTAGTACTAATAAGCATATGTAACCAATATGAAGATAAATATACCCCCATTTTTTGATTAAAATATTTAGAAAGGTATATTTAAAAGTAATGATGGAGATCAATGAATGAAATGTCTTTCAAGATGGAAAGACTTGGGCATACATGAAGGGTAAGATTCACATTTTCAATGACTCCTATGTTGGGAGGATGTACACCGGAAGCACACAATTTGATTACCAATACCAAGCAACTTAATATGCGGAAATTAACCAGATTCACCAAGTAACTAGAATTCAGAATAACACAGCATATGAGAGACAATACCAAATTGTATTAACACTTTATACAGAAAAGAATACGATAAAGAAGATGCCACTTCTTCTCCACCACCTTACAGAGGTTTCCCACGCCTCAAGTGAACAGTAATTCTTCTCCCCAAAGCTCTCCCTCTCACAGGTCCCAACACCCAACTCAAATACAGAGTTGGTGTTCACCTCCCGTGCTCCACGCACACCGCAAGTGCTCCACGCACTCCACAAGTACTCAAGGTACTTCAAGTAGATCTCCCATGAATCTGCAACAACCTGCAATTCAACAGACCATACTTATGGAAGGAACTCCCTTGCCTTCCTCTTGCTCTATCCGAGTACACACCTGTACTCCAAGTAGATCATGCCTGATACTGCTCCCTGTTGTGTTGCTGTCTGTATGACCTTGCACACCTGCAAATCAAGCAATGGTTCTAATCACCTGTGAACCTCGACCTTGCACACACATACACCTGCAGATCAATGATCTTACTTACCATGTAGATCTCCTATATAGGCCATGCAACTGTGACCAAGATCCTACACTCTTGAAGAACCCAGCTGGCTCTCCAATCCAGCACCAACACACCTGGTACTGTGGCACTAGGAGGAACGCACCATAGCTCTACCTCACACACAGAAGGAGCTTATAATTATGCTCTCTTACTCCCTAGCACACTTTTCCAATACAACCATGAGTCTATTATATAGATCTCATCCAAACAATGATCAGACATCTAATTACCATAATTAGATCCGCAGCTATGAGTCTAAAATTAGCGCTCATCATGCAAACTCTTGGTTCGTTAGCTCACTGCCCGTAATTAACTCGCAGTCGAACTACACAGGCGACCGACGTCGGTCCCTGTCTGCCTGGGGTCGCCGACGCCGGCCGATATATGACCGACGTCGGTTGCCTTCCTGTCTCACCCTGCCGACGCCGGTTGGCCAGACCAACGCCAAACACTTCTGACACTTAGCAACTCATTCTGCAACCTCCACTCCTATTTGCATCAGTGAAGCTTTTAGCTCCACAATCCTAACAATCTCCCACTTGGAGATAAACAGCTGCACTGTACCTGTACCTGTACTCCGTCTAATCTGTTTCCTGGTTTGTATCCCTCTTCAAGCTCCCACCTGAAGACAACCCACCACACAACCTGTGATGTACCACCTGTCATCCGAGTAACCTGCCACATCTGAACCTACAACACCTGTAGTGAAGTCCTGACCCTGCATAGCAACACCTGCTGCCGGTCCCTCTCAAAAAACTTGAGAATCCACTTCCCCGAATTGGCTCCTAACTCTCTGACAGCTCCCACTGCATGGGAATACTCAGGTCTATACCAGACCTCATGTGATTTCGGACACTGTACCTGTCCAGCCCTTAGTGTGCTCTGGTTCTGCATCCTGAACCTCGCCAACACCTGATTCACATCAGCTCCCACTCGAGACAAAATCAACCTGTGATCTCCATGCCTCCCATGTCAAAGAATTCCGCTGCTCCAAACTCCTCCTGACATGCCACTAAACTAATCTTACCCTTAGCTCAGCAAAATCCTGTATGTACACCCCTGCTAGCTAGCATACTATCCACATACAGCAAAAGAATGATGTCGCGACTCATCATCCCCCTGGTAAGTCAAAACCACAGTAGTTACCCTGACATTGACTGAAGCCATGCTTCGTCCTCCACCTGTCAAAACCTGTACCACTGTCCTGCAGCTCCACAAGACCATATACCTGATCTTCCGTCTCACGTATCCGTTCTCTCCATTCTTCTACCAAGGTATCCATTCGTCTCTGTGCTTTCATACCTGCTGGCAACCCTACTAAAACACACCTATCTGGTTCTCCTCCAAGGAATCACATCCTCATCCATGCCAAGCTCACACCTGTTTCCTGGATCCTTCCTGCTCTACAATCAGCAACATGTATAAAGAAGAGGAACAACGAATTTGAGGGCCTACTTACGCCTTCAGTCCTCCGTATGGGTGTTTGAGACTCCTTGACAGCTTGCTATCCACCCAAAATTTGTTACAGTGACCGACCTCGGTCACTCCACAGTCTGCATCCAACTGACGTCGGTTCCATGCGTCTGTACCTGACTACCAACCTGCCTGCGCTGGTGTCCCTGCTGCCGACGTCGGTTCTCCTAACTGACATCGGTCTTACATACTGCCGACGTCGGTCCCATGACCGACATCGGTCTTACCCTGCTCGACATCGTCAGCTTCGGTTTGCACATGACCGACATCGGCACCTGTCTGTTCGACGCCGGTTCCTCATGACCGACATCGGTGTCTGTGTTCGCCTGTGAGTGATGACTTTTTACCCGCGAGCTTCTTTGAATCAAAATCCATGTCCAAACTGCCCTGCTCAGAAGTATCCAGCCACATCCACTGGGTTCTATCCGCCATCTCCTCCATAAACACCAAGGCTTTCCAGTTCTTAAGCCTGTCAAATATATCTGTCTTCTGCTTAAGAACATGCATCTCCTTCCTGCTCATGTGACCAAGCCTACGAAGCCACGTCTTTGCAACAAAAGAAGAATCAGTAATATAAACAAGTAGATAAAGGATACCTGTTTTCTTACCACCAGCTAATTCAAGTGCATCCGCTGTGAGAGTTCTTGTGCATCTCTCATCACCCAATCTTTCTGAAGAAATTAGCCATATCTCCAAACCTGGGACCTGCATGACCTTCATCAACACCTGTGTGTTGGCCGCCTGCAATTTCAGCTTCACTTCTCCTTTGCCAATCTTTTGGCAAGGCTTACCAGCTCCTCTACCTGGAACTGCATGGAAAGAGGCAACCGAATCTTTTATCCAAGATTCAACTTTATCCAAGAAACCTGCAAACACATCCTGTGCAACAACACCTGCTACATCTGTATCTTCAGTTTCTTCATGCTGATCTGTTACCAACCAACAATAATCTTTTACCTGCTCTTTCTTTCCATAGGACCGTGAGTGACCATCTGTGCTTTTCAACTCCTCCATTCTTAGCTTACTTTGATCTGCAGTTGCTCTACTCCCACTCGATCAGAAACCCCTGAGAGTGCCCTGTAACCAAACACAAAACCTGCTTCCTCCAACCTCAGCTCAGATACCACTTGTTGGTATCAAGCTCAAGAACCTACAACCAAGGCTCTGATACCACTTGTTGGGAGGATGTACACCGGAAGCACACAATTTGATTACCAATACCAAGCAACTTAATATGCGGAAATTAACCAGATTCACCAAGTAACTAGAATTCAGAATAACACAGCATATGAGAGACAATACCAAATTGTATTAACACTTTATACAGAAAAGAATACAATAAAGAAGATGCCACTTCTTCTCCACCACCTTACAGAGGTTTCCCACGCCTCAAGTGAACAGTAATTCTTCTCCCCAAAGCTCTCCCTCTCACAGGTCCCAACACCCAACTCAAATACAGAGTTGGTGTTCACCTCCCGTGCTCCACGCACACCGCAAGTGCTCCACGCACTCCACAAGTACTCAAGGTACTTCAAGTAGATCTCCCATGAATCTACAACAACCTGCAATTCAACAGACCATACTTATGGAAGGAACTCCCTTGCCTTCCTCTTGCTCTATCCGAGTACACACCTGTACTCCAAGTAGATCATGCCTGATACTGCTCCCTGTTGTGTTGTTGTCTGTATGACCTTGCACACCTGCAAATCAAGCAATGGTTCTAATCACCTGTGAACCTCGACCTTGCACACACATACACCTGCAGATCAACGATCTTACTTACCATGTAGATCTCCTATATAGGCCATGCAACTGTGACCAAGATACTACACTCTTGAAGAACCCAGCTGGCTCTCCAATCCAGCACCAACACACCTGGTACTGTGGCACTAGGAGGAACGCACCATAGCTCTACCTCACACACAGAAGGAGCTTATAATTATGCTCTCTTACTCCCTAGCACACTTTTCCAATACAACCATGAGTCTATTATATAGATCTCATCCAAACAATGATCAGACATCTAATTACCATAATTAGATCCGCAGCTATGAGTCTAAAATTAGCGCTCATCATGCAAACTCTTGGTTCGTTAGCTCACTGCCCGTAATTAACTCGCAGTCGAACTACACAGGCGACCAACGTCGGTCCCTGTCTGCCTAGGGTCGCCGACGCCGGCCGATATATGACCGACGTCGGTTGCCTTCCTGTCTCACCCTGCCGACGCCGGTTGGCCAGACCAATGCCAAACACTTCTGACACTTAGCAACTCATTCTGCAACCTCCACTCCTGTTTGCATCAGTGAAGCTTTTAGCTCCACAATCCTAACATCCTACTATTTTAAAAATAGTAAAATCTAATTGGATAACTAACTTAGTTCTTGGTGTATATTCTGTTCCCAAAAAATCAACAATATTTTTAGGCATATAAAAAATAATAGCTCCAAAATCAATCATATAATTATGCACAAGATGCTTACTAAGAATCAAGGAGATTTAGAAAAGAGGTGGCTTGGTGATCTTACTTGTTTATCCTTCCTTTGGTTGGTATAAACATGTATGAGAAATTAATTCACCATTTAATAGTTCACTTGATTGACATAAATGGTTCAAGGCCTCTTGGAATAGATCCATTTGTGATGGAATGGAGAATTATTCTCATAGAGTTGTGTTTAGATTGGTTCTCTTCATTTGTTACACTATACTAAATTGAATGTGAACAACCTTTGACTAGGATTTGGTAGTAACATATTATTTGATTTTTAACCCATTGGATATTATTTTTGGACTAAATATCCCTCCTAAGTCTAATTTTTAGTTGTATCTTATCTTACATCCTCTTGTGGTCCTTGAGAAGTAGATTCTTGACTAACTATGAAATATGTTTCTCCTTCCATTGATCTCTTCTTGGACTTTGTGTTGTATGAAAATAGATTAATTCCCTTATTTACTAATTCATTATGATTCACACATAAACATCATTATATCACCAATTAAATAAGGTGGAATCACTTGTCACCTATTGCTGACATTTCTCCCCTTTAGAGTTAATTCCATTTGTTTTTGAAGTATTGATGTACTTTAAACCATCAAAGCTTGGATAAAAACCCAATTTGGACAAGAATTTTGATTTTGGGGCTTGTTACATGGGTAACACCATTCATATTATTTTAAAAAGTTATTTTTAATGGGAACAATGGCCTTGGAAGAGATTGTAGTAGATATTTTTTGGGTGTTTAAAGGCCTATTATAACCTATTTGGACTTATCCTTAGGCATTACCTTGATAAGGATTCTTATTGGGATAATATGCTTAATTAAAAGGATGATAGGGTCTAGTATGTTGGGTTTTATACTTTTTTTAAGCAACCAACTCATTTAAAAAAATTTATACAAAGGTTTTGACTTCATGAAAATCATTATAAGGGTGGAGTTGGTTGACTGGTTACTTCGAGAAGATGTGATAAAGTGGGTTGATTAGGTAAAGGCTCAAGAAAAAGATGCATTAGTGGTCTATGAGCTATTTTTTTAATCTTGGATTAGGAATTTTTCATCTCTTATAGTTATCTCATAGGCATTAGGTAATATGGTTTCCACCATGGACTGAATCATAAAAACTAAATAACTATTCAAGTCTCTCAAAAAATATAGAAATGTAGTGCTTGGACAAGGATTGAATAGTTGTGGAATCCTATCCCAAGTCTTATAAACCCTAAAATTGAAGTCTACCATGACTTCATAAGGAGTTTTTTATTTTGCTAAGTTGTTTCATTATGGATAAATAGTCAATTTTATCCTCAAATTATTTGCATAGATTTTCTCCAAATTCATCTCAATTATTTAGTGAATTGGGATGCAATCCCCTATATCACTAAAGTGTTTTTAATTTAAGGGAAGTGGAAATGAGCCTCATAGCTACATTGTTTGATAAAATGTTATTAATTAAGCATATATTGGTAATGTATTAAATATGTTCTATGGGAGTAAAAATATTTTAACCAGTGAAATAGGGTACACTTTTCAAGTCTATAACTAGAACTTAATCATGTTGAGCAAGGGAAAGAGGGATGCCTCCATCGAAGGTAAAAAAATTTGATTTCTTGGTTGATCCATGAATTGTATTAAAACTAGGATTTATTTTGTCTCAATAAACCTACCAAATGGATTTATATATTGGGGCCTTATAGGAGGTTACCTAAATATTCTATTTCTCCTTCTTGGTGGAAAAAATTTTAATTCATAAAACTAAAAATCCTTACCACTTGAAGACACTCTTGTATCCACTCTTGGTATAAATAAATAATGATATCTTGAAATTAGGAACTTATGAAGTCACTAGGTTATTTTATAATGTCTTCAAATCTAAAACTTTCCAATATTATCACCAAATTTCTTATCTAAAAATATTCACTCAATGCAATTGAGTGTCCCACTGGGCATGCCAAAAACTATTGTCACATGAATATTTCACCCACTTGATAAATAAATTTGATTTAGTGAAACAATGGGAACATCCACAAGGTGTAGGACCTTGGATCCTTTAGATGAACTTATGGATAAGGACAAATCCTACTTAAACTAATGGTACCTAATGTAAAATGAGTTTGTAGGCCTAAAACACTACTAGAAAGACTTATTTACAGTTGTTGTTAAGATTCCAGTCATGGAAAAGGGAATATGAGTGAACTAAAAATATAATGTGGTGATGCACCAAAGATTAGAGAAATCCTCAACTTGATTCAAACATCAAAATAAAACATTTTAGGAATAATAACTTGTATACACAATTTTCAATTCACATACCTATTACATAAGTATTTTTCATGAAGGTAAGAATCCTAATAAAACACTAGAAGGGATAATAAATCACCTTGAAAAAGACTCAAATGGTGATAATCCACATCTAATTTTTTTCATAAACTTGATTATACACAACATGTAACCAATTCAAAAATATACTTTTGCTTGAAGGTGATAATGATTAGATATATACACAACATGTAACCAATTCAAAAATATACTTTTGCTTGAAGGTGATAATGATTAGATATGAATACAATAGAGGAATAAATTTACACAAATAAATATCAACAACCCAAAGATTACACATAAAATGAAATAAAATTAAAGAAAGGTAATCTCAATTATTTATTGATTTCAAGGTTAAACCCAATGCTACAATTTTCAAATGAGCAAAAATTTATTACACTAAAGTAGAGGGCTCATAAAAAAAAAAATTAGTAATATATATAGAATACAATAAGTGAGAGAATAAGAGACATAATAACTTTCTAAACTACATTCATCAACTCAAGAATGTGTAGGAAGAGAGACTAATAAGTTGAAAACATTAAACCCTTTCAATACTTTGTAATTTTTCCATGGAGACTTACTTGGATGCTTGGTGTATTAAAGGGTAATTCACCATATATTCAATATAATTTTCTCCTTGATAAGTTTTTTACGTGATGTATTTGGTAAAAACCTCTCCCCATGTTGTTATATTCATGGAATAGACCTAGTCTTCTTAACTTAAAGAGATTTAAACTCAACACTTCCTCTTGCAAATGCTTGGTTGGAGAGAAAGTAGTTAGTCTTGACTTGTTATGAATGTTGAGATCATTTTATAAGTGTCATGCATGAAAATAGGCCTAACTCTCTCATCTAGAGCCTTTTCACATGATTTTCATAAATTCCAACCACTTTGAGGAGGTTGCACTTCATGTGAAACATGTTTATAACTATTGTGTAAGCTTATTCACCTTCCCAAACAATCTTGAACCATCTATTAGTTTGAGGAAAGCCATTTATTATCCCTTGCGAATATCTCTAGTTTTTTCATGCATTGTAAATGCTTGATAAAATTCAAGAGACCTACTTAAAACCTTACTTTCTCACCTTGCAAAACTTGATACTCATGAAAATTTTGAAAAAAATATTCCTTGACCTTATCTTATCCCTGCATCATCAAAACCGTAGAAAACCTTATTGTACACATTTGTTCTCACATTTTGATCACGATTAAACCTTTTTAGTCACATTAAAAGGTCAAAAATCATTCAATAATTCTATTTATAGACCTATATGCACCTTTTTGGATCTTGAAACCTAACATTTTAGTTATGAAATTTTAGAAGATATATTACATATGTGTTTATTTGTAGATGATGCTCTAAACTTATTGTTTTCATATCACAATATAATAACCTTGAAAACACCTTGTTTTTCCTCTTTATACAATTAGATTATGCTTAGAAACATACTAAATGTACTTGCAGTCTTATATGAAGTTTGTTGAGATGATGGAAACCTTTGTTTTATATCTTTATATTACCAATAAAACCTTAGAAACATGTTTTAGGCCTATAAGCTAGGTATTGAGATGATGAAAATATTTTATAGGCTTATATAACATGATATTATTTACATATAGTATACATGAAGCTCTTGATATTTGTATACTTTCCTAAAAACCTGTATTGGAGGGTCTTTAAAATATAAAACCTTGGTCTAGCCTTACACTCACCTTGAAAACCTTAGAAACTATTGCATAATTTTAGGTACTCCTAGATCATGATTTAAAACTTTATAATATAACTTTATCATCATGAAACTTATGAATAGATACGCTAGCTTCTTGAGTCATGTTTATATCATTCTCTAATCCTTTGCATTAGCATTATATCCTCAAGAAACATTGAAATCTATACTAGTATACCTGTTTTAAGGTCTTGATCATGATTTGAAACCTATGAGACCTAAAATACAATGATAAAATCATGGTAAATATAATTTATCCCTCTTAGAAGGTATTTGAGATCATGAAACCCTATAATTCTTACTTGTAGACTTGGTTTCTCCTAGAGGATTCTTGAAATCAATTATCTTCTCAATTAACCAACTTGCAATTTATTATTTTTGACTCAAGATCTTCCTTTAAAAACTACAATATTTATAAAATAATATTTAAAACACTATCTATTTTTACATTACATTATCATGAAAACATGAAATATCTATTGTAACCTTTAACTGTAGACCTCTAGGTACTTTAAAATGGTGTTTGAGACCTCTTCACTTTACCCTATATAATTAATGATGTTTGAAACCTTTGAAGGATTATGGATCATGTTTAAACATTGTTTTGGAATTTTATATTTAATTAAAACATGAAATATTTGTAATGAAAGCACCATGGAACCTTAAATTTTTTATTTTAGACATTTAGGTTATTTGATGATGCTTGAAAGCTTGTTTTTACCTTGCAACATCGAGAAGACTTGTAACCTCTATGTTTCTAATTCTTGAAATTATTACCAAAAATAAAACATACTTAAATGTATTTTATTATGCCTTGAATATAATTTAAACCTTATGGAGAGATATATAGCCTTGTTTTATACCTTACAGTTATTGAAAATTGTCAAAACGAATTGTCACATGTTTATGATTTTAGTGGTTATTCTATATTGACTATAGGGTTTTGTGAATTTATTAATAAATACACATGATTTATACATAATAATTAAGTATGATTATGACTAAATTATGAAATAATTTATAAAATTACCCCTCTAAATCTTTCCAATCACCATGCATGAAGAGAACAAAGAAAGAACATGACTAGTTTTTAATCTTTATCTACCCCTGAAACTTGATTTTTAGTTTTATTAAAGACCTAAAACTCATGAATATGATATTTTATTATCATTTTTAACCTTTTTTATACCTTATTTCAAGTCAAAAATATTTTTCCTAAATATGCATACTTCAAATAGACATGTAACCTTCAATTGTTTTGGTCTTTGGCTCATAAGAAGCTTGATTTTGATGCCATAAACCTCTTGAGAAAATTAGAGACAAGATTAAATTTTTTGAAACCTCATGAAACCTTTTTATTTAAATTATATACATTTAATTAAATACATTTCATTTACTTGGATCTTGATATAATTATGCAAATGCAGGCAAACCTGCAACATGCTTAAAATATCTATTTTTCTCATTATAACTTTAGGAAACCTATTGAAACATGTTATATCTTCACTTCCAATCTCCTCAACCATGTTACTCACTCATAAACCTTTGTCATATGATTTAATACCACTTGAAAACCTATAGACATGCTTGAAACCTTGTTTCATCACCTTGAAAATTCATGAAACATTGAATAAGTTAGATACAAACCTAAAACTTGGAAACTATGCTCAAGAACTTGGTAGCATTGGTAACATACATGAAAAAATACATGAAAATTTTCTTGATATGTAAATTTTAGATGAAAGGAGAAAATGATTTGATAAACCATTATAGAACTATTTCATGGTCTTGTGAAAGATATTTTCCTACATTAAAAGATGAAAACGTCCATAAGTAAGTATAAATAAGAGGGAAAACAAAGATAATCCTTGAGAAATATGTAGACTTAGAGGACTTGAAGGAGCTTAAATACTTATAAATTACCTTTATGCAAGTTTTTTTAGAATGTTTCACCTTTATCATGGTCAAATGAATGATTTTAATAAATTTTGGTATATGTTTTTACATTAAAAAGAACTTTTAAATGCCTTCAATAATCAATTAGGGCTTATTCAAGGGATAATATGACCTTATGACCTCAATATGATTATTAGACATTTTATTTAAATTTAAAAAAGTAGGAAACACCCTTAATTGATCATCAAATACCTATTTTTACTATAAGGAGGTCCAAATGAAGGCATACGAAATCTTACTTAGCTGGTTTTAGCTTAAAGGTCCTAATTTTCTATAATATTAAGTGATGAGAGATCAAGATGACTTGAAAAAGTCAATAATAACATAATATGAGGCATTCATACTTGATTTTAATACACACACATTATAAAATAACTAAGGGTATTATTGACCAAATTTGAGTTTTAGGTCAAATTGGGGCATCCATAGGTAAAAAATTGACTTTAAAGTGTTTTATGGGTCTACTATATATGTCACAAGGTGTTTTATAGGTTAATTAATGTTATTTAATTTATACTAGCCTTGGTCCATAGTCATTTTAGTCTTTTTAGTCATTTTGGGTCATTTAGAGGTCAAAAATGGTACATTTAATGACTTGTATAGATTTATTGGGAAATATGAAGGTTAAAAGAGGTGATGATATGTCTCATGTGTCCTAATAGGTCTTAAAAAATGACATAACTGGTGGTAGGTTCAAAAGAAAGGGCAATTTTCTTGAGGTAAAAGTTGAGTTTGGCACTTGTATGGCCCATGGGGAAGTGTTCCATATGGGATAAGGATGTAATATGAATATTCATCTTCCTTATATGTGTCTCAATTCTTGACACACTCTGGAAGTGCCATTTTTGGCCCAAAACGGTTCTGCTCCTTTTTCACCCATCTTGGCAAGCAAAAGTAGTCTTTAGATTTGTACTTGATACGACCAGTAGAAGAGGTTTCAAGTCAAATAATTTTGGGAGGTTTTATTACATTTAAATAAATTAATTTAAATATAATTAGTTTGAATAATTTTTTCCTGTGATTTATGAACCATCCTCATGAAGTTGACTATGTTTTTTGCTTACAAATCTATGTACCCTATAGGTTTTGTTCCATTTTTTGCAATTTTGTACAAACCAATTGGTTATGTTGATTTAAAATGATGTTTTTAATATGTACCATAATTTTACCCATGATTTTTTTCATTTTTAAAGGTGTTTTTATGAGTCAAGTAGCTCAAAGTTGTAAGAGGATACACCTTTCTGAGTTACAACCAGTTTTCATCATTTCTAGATCTTCATGATTTGAAAATGGTTTTAGAGGGTTGTGATAGGTAATTAACCATGTATTAAATTTATTATTTGTCCCTTAATATTTAAATTTCATCCTATAAGTGAAAATATCCATGAGTTGAAATCATATGCAACATTCACACATAATTTTGCCATTAACACACAAGTTACAGGTGATCTCATGGATAAATTAAAGTTAAGAGGGAGGTGTTGATACTTGTTTTACATACATGATAGTGTGAAAATTATTTTTGAGGTGTTAGGATAGGCATAAAAATATTTTTATATGCAAATACAATGCATATTTACCATACTCCTCTTCACTACCTACATATGGAAATATGGTCACATATAGGTGACAATACAAAGAATAGAAGAGTCCTATTTTGAAGAATTGAGGCATGTTAGAGCCTTACGTAAGGTCATAGTATGTTTAAGAGGGAATATAAGAACAATTTTAGGTGTCAAGTTGGTAATTTTAGATGAAGAATCCTTCAAAATACAAAATGACAAAATTTAGGCCATAAGTCCCTAAAGGAACAAAATAAAGATCCTTAGTGTTTTGATGTTATCTCATAGCAAAGTTGAAAAGAAATTTTAATAATATTTATGAATATGAATTATATTATTTATCATGAATAAGGAAATTTAAATTTTTTAAGAGCAAAGGAGGAATGGATATTAGTTTCTTAAAGGTCCAAAGTTACCAATTTATGACTATTTCTAGGCAATGTTATCTACAGTTGTGAGTCTCAATATGACCTTCTTCACACAAAGTTGAAACTTGACCATGAAATCATGGCGAAGTGGTTAAAAATGGTTCAAGGAAGTACATGGTATAAAATATCATTAGTAGGGATAATACTTTGTGTTTTGGTTCCCCAAATGTACCTTTAGTCCATACAAATGGCCTGAAAAGATGCACCTACAGCCAACATAAGTTCCAAGTTTGAAAAGTTGATTTTGTCTTAAAATATTTGAGTGTTAGGCATGTTAATTAAATTTTAAAATTATTTTATTTTTCATAATATGTTTCAAGTAACAAATTATGACCTTCCAAACTCATAAACACCTACATGACTCTGCCTACAATTAACTATAGGTGACTGTAGGTAGATAATCAACTAGGACCATATGCCTAGGGGATGGTTTAGTCTTAAAAAAGGGACAAAAATAGGTATATAAAATTTATTTATGAACTTAAGCCATTAAAAAATTCTATAAATCACTATATTTAAGACTCAAAAATGTATAAACACCTACAAGTAGGGGTTATTATTGAATAAGGAAACACAATCTAAAAGTCATATTATTTGAGAGTTTAGAGTGTATGTGAAAGGATATAGTAAATTAATAGAGTAAAAATGGTGTTTATAATTTAAATTTGAATTAAAATACTATAAATCAATTACTATGCATCATATATATATATATATATATATATATATATATATATATATATACATACACCGATAGGTCTTGAACTCCCATACAGTTAGCTAGGGATAACTGAATCAGGTAGTGAGATGAAATTTGGTACCTAAGGTTGAATTGCATAGACCTAAGGTGAAAAATGGATCAAAATATGTGAAATAAACATATGGAAATATATTTATTTTTAAATCATTATTTTCAAATCTTATTACACCTACAGGTCCAAGCCTAAGAGCACTAAATAGGTCAACATAATTAGTCAAAGTTAAACCCAGTCTTGAGGATTTAGGGGTGGGAAGGTTATGTGGAGAGTTTAAAATTTAAAATGGACATATAAAACTCTAATTTTGATAATTATATTATTTATAGAATTTTTGACATGAAAAACAAGAAAATGGAAGGTCTTTAAACATAACATACACAGTCCATTAAAAAACTCTTGCACACAATCCATTCCACTAGGGGTCCAGTTAGGTTTTGGATGAGTTTAAATGTATTTTAACCTATCCCAAGGCTAAAATTTTGTGAATAAAATAATTTAAACTTGGATATAATTTTTAAACATTCATATTATCTAATAAATTAGGGGAATTACTCTCTATTTTATCTCATATAGAGGGTAATTCCCTTCAAGCATAAACTAGCAGGTTGAGGAAAGTGTATATAAGGATGAGACTATAAGTTTTTTATACCTTAAGGATAGGTATGGAATGTTTTAATAAACATTAAAAATAATTTAAAATACCTCACAAGATTAGGGAACTAAGAAAAATGGTCTAGATGGTCAAGGTTGTAGTCAACCCTACTTGGGCAGGGTTAAGCCAAAAGACCAAATAAGACATCAATGTCACTTTTAGCCTTAGACATGAATTTAAAATTTTTGGATAAATTTTTTTGGATTTAATTTTATGTGTTTGATTTATTTTATTTTGGTGAAATCATGAAGAATCCATTTTGGGCTCAAGACAATCTCAAACCTACAAGAAACAAAAAAATAAGCTCAATAACCTAGTTTTAGATTCTCATGTCTTTCATAAGGCCTTAAATGGATGTCCAAGGAGTTTATATGTGTTATTATGTTAATTTAAAATAATAATTTTGGATTTTTTTCAATTTGGATGTCATAGCTTTATGAACAAAGCGTAAGATTCAAAACATGCCTAAAACCCTTGCAAACCCTCAGCCAAGACCCGATTAGAGAAATGAAGATGGATATGAATTATAATGGAATTTTTTGATAATTTAAGTTATTTTAAATTTTATAGGAATCACTCAGGATCCATCACATACATTTTATCTATATGGACTTGTACGAACAAGGTATAAAATAAGCTTTTATCAACAATTTTATGCATTGTGTAGGCTACAAGAGGATTTTAAATATGAAATAAAGTTTGGATGGAATATCAGTAATTTTAATAAATAATTATGTAAATTTAATCCTTTTAAAATAATATTAAGTTTCCAAAAAATAGCTCTCATCTCAGCCAGTCAAAATTGGCCTAGTGGACAAACTAGCGAGAAGGGTGGAAAACTTCATGTGAGCTCATATTTAACTATGAATTATACCTCTAAGGACATGAAGGTATTTATAGGTGTCATATAATCCATCCCATGTATTTTAATGAGCAATTTATTACTTTTTGGTAGCCAAGTGTGTAGGATGCATGAAGGAGGAGTTTTTTAGACTACAGATGATGATAACTCCTTTTCAAATGATTCCAAATGACCAATCCTAAAAATAATGCATGGAGAGGAATGTATAAAATAATTCACATTAATACCAATAATTATACCTTAACCTAATCAGTTTTTGGGCATTCAAATAGTGATAGTCATGAAGGCAATTGTTTTGAGCCAGTTAAGGGAATTTCATGCCACTTTGCAAGAGGTTGATGACTTGGATGGACACTTGGACTTCCTAACATTGAAAAATTTATATAATATAATATTATCATGAAAAATTAAACAATTTTATTATCTTTAAAAGTGTTCTTATGAACCTTATACTTCTACTTTCTCCTCTCTCTCTCAAGTTCTCTAAGAACTAGTCATTTTGGCTATTGTAACTTATGTTCCACCTGAGTATGATGAAGCCCTGATAAATTTCATAGCATTTGATCAATAAGACTACTTATTTTTACCTCTTAGTGATTTTTATTAGTTTGTGTTACTAGAATATTGGATCTTTCTTAGTGAAGACTATGGATTCCTTAGCATGTTGACTCATTCTTGCATCCTATTTACAGTTGGAAAGATTCTTATTGTAGGGCATGTGAAGTGTTCTAGGAAATTTAAAGGATTGAGTGAGTTAGTATATTAATTAATTCCATTCAAGGCCTCTTTTATATTCCTCATATCTTTTCACATTCATCCATAGCCTCATAATGTAACATTGATGTAAGAAGATGCAGATTGAAGAAGTGTATGTTTGGTTAGTTTCTTGGTTTGAAGTGTAACATGATTTTGGTTAGAAGTCATAAATTTATCTGGTGTATCTCTCTCCCTTCCCCCTCCAAATTTTAGGTATAATTTCAATCCAAAGTGGTACATCAAGGGAGTTAGCCCTATCTAGAAACTCACATCATCTTTAGGCTACCCACAAGCCTAGATGCGTTTCCATTGTGCTACTTGGATGAGGAGAGATTAGGAATCTCCTCAAAGGGTGAAAATCCAAGTGAAAATAGGTATATGGAGATTATTAGTTGGTATTTAATTAGGTTTTATATATTTATCTATCAAAGGAAGAAATATTATTCACATATAAAGAAATAATACAAAGATTACATACACACTTAGATTATTTTTCAATACAAATCATATCATGAAAATATAATTGGCAAGTTTATGCCATGTATAACACATATTCCTTGATTAAAATTAAAATTAATGATGGTCATGCAATATTTACTATCTAATTGTTACAAAATCCATCCATTTCTTTTGTAGAAGTAAAGGCTGTCAAGGTTTTAAAAATTATCTAGAATGAAATAAATTTGAAATGATGTAATGATATATATAAATTTTCATATAGATATTTTATCCCAAAAAAATATACATTAATGATAAATACAAATAAAAAATGGAAGGGATGCATTATGTGTTAATTGGAGGATCTTTATCAAAAACTATTTTTTTAGGGATAATTACTTTGGTTCCTTCGAGGTCATGAAGATAAAATTCCATTAAATAAAGCTTATGATATTGAATGCAGGTGAAATTTTAGCAAAAAAATGTCATACAAAGTCCTAAGATAAGGGTACTATTAGCCTAAAATTGAGAAATAATTCTGATATCATGCAAACTTATGTCAACAATGTTAGAAGCATTGTAATATAGATAATGCTCCTTCATAAATATTACAACTTATTAATCCACTATGACCATTTTTGCTTTGGGGTTTCAAATTGATTAGAAAGATAAATTTAGAACCATCAAAAGGTCACAAATTAATACTTATAACTATATAATAATTCACAAAGTGGGTATAATCCATGCCATTATATTTAACTAAATGGGAAGATATATGTAATTTATTAATTAAAAATATCATCTCACTATTTGAAATACCTTCAATAATTATCACACACAATGGGTCCTAATTCAAAAATAAACAATTATGAGATTTTGTGTGAAATATAATATTATCCACACTTTTTATACATCATATTATCCAAAAGGAAATAGAAAATCATAAGAAACAAATAAAACTTGTGAAGATATTGAGAAATATATCACTAAAATGGTGTAGATTGGAACAACTAGATTATTCGTGCATTTTGGGCCTATTACACAAGTGTCCAAAAACCAAATAAGGCTACAACTTACTCTCTTTTATAAGGATTAGGAAGTATATTAACTTTGGAATAAGATATATATATATATATATATATATATATATATATATATATATATATATATATATATATATATATATATAGTATGTTTTTATTTGAAATACACAATTAAATATAATGAATATCAATAGAAGCAATTGCATTAATAAAAACATTAGATGATAACACATATAAGGTATTGAAATTATTAAATTTTATCAAATTCTTATCAAGAAATAATATGGAAATAATGGTCACAACCATGAATTTAAAATTAAAATTTTTTACTAAAAGATAATTAAAAGCATACTAATGTTAATAGATAAAACAAAGACAAATTTAAGCCAAACTCATTGGGTCCATACATGATTATAGAGAAGGTAAGTACATCAACCTATTGAATAACTAAATTACAATCGAAACCTATGAAAAAATGAAGTTTTTACTATATAAAACATGATTTTAGGCTTAAAATATTCTAAAAATACAAAAAATCAAATAATCATAAAATATAAAAACATTCAATTATTCAAGACAAACAAAATCAAGACTTGGGTGTGATAATATGGCTAGTTTACATTTTTAGATATGCTATCTAACACATGTTTGGTATATGGAATATTATTTACATATGAATTAATTTTATAATATTTGAGACTATACAGAACATACATTATAGTGGGTTTGTCATAGAGACATAAGCCTTCATGAGAATAAAATCCAATTAGAGTAAATGTTTCACATATTAGAGAGATTTATATGGTTTGTATATTAATTTGTTTTACATACATGATAAATATTGGCACATTGATACAAATAAGAGAGGAATATTCCATACATATTCATTCACTTTACAATACTTGTGAACATATTCATACACACTTGGATGCATATGCATGGGAATATGCACAAGAATTTATAGGAACAAAATAAAAAATTCTTGCATTTACATACATTTGAGAAACATGTTCTCAAAATTTTTATATATACACATACCATTTTATATGATTTGATTTAAATTCATGGGGATGATACTCGTTTGATCACAAATGCATAATAACATAATTACAGTTGAATATATAATGGTTATCATTACACTTCACACTTATCAAACATGTTTACATGGATATTTTTAATTACATTGAGATAATGAATTATTATTTTTTCATTGATATAGCTTGATCTAACTAAATTGAATCTATAATCCATCTATAGTGGTTGATTCATTTTTAGTGAACCTTTCCCAATTAGTTCTCTCTTTTACCTTCATAGTGATTTATATTTGTGTTATCTTTTTCCTACATATTTATTTGGGTTAATTCATTTTTTAATTATACCCACATTGATGAGGTTTAGGGCATTTTACTTTCCCAACTCAAAATCCTAAATAGTTACACAAGATATGGGAATGCTCATCTCGAAAAGCATCATATATAAAAGAATTTAAACAACAACTTGTACTTAACTAACATACATGTGTACTCGAACCCTTTCTCTATAAAATTTCAAGTTTTAGATTTCAATTCCATATATGGACATTGTCTACTTTATTTTCATTGTAGGTCTGCATATATATATTGTTACATTTGATTCATCTCCCAAAATGTGAAGTGTGTTGTAAGAAATTAGGTAAGTTTTATTATTTTACTCTATTAATTACACTATAGAGTAAAATGAGGACATTTTTAGATACTAAAATCTGGGCTTCAATATTTAACAATGAAAATATTGACACACATTTACCACACATGACTTGAGCACCCAAATGATGTCATAATTCCCCATCATCTCACACTTCTATGTTATATTATGAGTCAACCACTTTGTTATGCTCTTATACACATAAATTAATCTCACTATGCATCTCAAACCTAATAATTATATTACATAGACATCTCTAGACTCTCAAATCAATCCACCTGTACATGGGTCAATTACAACAATTACATTATTTATTGATATTCAATAATGACCTAAGATAATTAGAATCAACCCTCTCTAAACAATAATTATTTTATAAAATCAAACCCATACCTAAGTTTATCCATAAGATTCTCATGTGGTGGCATGAATAATTATTCAAATGGATCCAAATATTATGAAATCAATGTATCATTCAAAAATACCTAAGACTTATTTAATATAAATATATACACTATTATTCACTAAGAAAATCTACCCTATTCATACCAATTTTCATATGTATCACTAAGAGAAGTCACAAGCCATGTTTGAAGCACTCATAATCCAAATCAAAATTAGCATTTTTAAGTACTAAATTCAATAAATATATACTTATACATAATGATGGAGCACAATTGTAAAATCACACTAGATGGGAGAACTACATGTGGCTTGATTTAACTCCTTAGAGTATTGGATATGTAGGCATCATATAGTTAGTAGGTGTGGTTAACTAAGGTTAGTTCAACCATTAAACTTCCCCATTTTTTACAAGTTTTATAGACTTAATAATCACACTTTTTGATTCAAGGCAAAAATCACAATAATAGAGCAAATAAATAAAGATTCAGGTGACCACATGAAGGTCAATGCCAACTAATAGGTTAGTAGTTACCAGTCAATATTACATTATTAACCTAGCACATGCAGTAGATTAGTGCTTCAATAGAGTGAAACAAAGGCCTAATTATACTTAATTTATACTTATATAATATAGTCAGAGTTATATAGTCAACTAAAAAAGTGTATATTATATTTTATGATTATATAACACCTCGGTCTTGTACACTTGGAAAATGTAAAACTTGGTCATTCCTCTTAGTTATTTACCTTTCCTACTTCTACAAGTCTCACATCTACTCCATATTTCTACCCCTTGGACTATATTTCTTAGTCTGATCAATATTATGTTGATGACCTAAACCTTATATCTTGTCTAGAATGCTTAAAGTGTACTTATCTTCCATCTCTACAAGTTCTAAACTTGTACCTATTTTGTTACTCTATGGACATTAATGTCTAGGATAGACAGTAGCATTAATGCTACTATCTTGTTCTAACACACATGTATAGTGCCATAAAGTCATCTAATTTATAAATGAAATGTATCCTAATGGTTGGCTTAATTTATTTAATGAAAGTTATTACTCTAAAGGGATTAAAATAAATACAAGATCAACTCTCATTCATTATTCACATAGCATTCATACAATATACCATTTAAAGACAATTAAAGTAAACATAGCTTTCATATTCATTCATATTGCCATCCATACTAGTCATGAGGACTAAATATGTATAGGTATGAAGTACTAAAGGAGCAATCTAAGAGCCTAATTTTCCAAATTACAAGCTAGGTCACTATTGTACTTACTTTGAACATATTACATGATTCACACATAATCCAACACATTGGGTATAAATACATGAGTATGAGACCTTCTTCTAGAGTATTGTCTATGTAGGTAGTTCTATTTAACAATAGGGTCTTTGGGGTCATCTCAACACTGTGTGGCCATTAACCCATTTTCGCCCAAAGTCACTAAGAAGATGGAGAATTAGGGTTTTGCCATTTCACATGGAGTGATAATCCATGACCCATATTTGAATGCACTGGAATGAAGGCAAAGAAAAACCCAAAAGCATTCATGTGGTCCCATCCTATTCTAATAGGTATTTTGTATAGGACACTAGCAATGAACCTAGATAATAACATCAATGCAAGCATCCCACACTGATGTTACTATCCAAAGAGCCAAAATCTCATGACTATTCCAAAATCTCTTTCCTACCTTCTTTATGCCTGTTCTAGATATAAAATAACATTAACATTAGAATAATCTAAGTACATCTATTTTTTATCATTTATAAATCTAGAATAGTTTTAATTTCCATATTTTAACTATCTCAGTGTAATAACTTCAATGTATGCTTATATCTAAGTTTAGCATCTAATTCACCTGATATAGATCTGATTGTCAACTTTGCACCATTTCATTTCTATATACCCATTTAATGACAAATTGAAGATTAATGATAAGATCACCTTATAATAAAAAAATTTATGGTTAAACATTTGGTGAACCTGATCTTTGAACATCAAACCTTAGGTCACTTTTTTTTTCTATTCTTGATCCCTAAATTGCTATAAATTTTACAATCATGTTTGCCATGAACATATTTGTAAATTATTTAAATTTCTAATACCTTATAGTGGTTATTAATTATTATATTTCATGCCTAATTAACTCATTCCAATCTATAAGGGATTCTAAACTTGATTTCCTACATACTCCTTATTCTAATGTTTGCGATGAGGTTTTACGTTTTACTACAAAGTCCCAAAAGAAGTGCATGAAGAAATTATCTTACCTAGGACATATTATTTTGCTTCTAGATTTGTTACATAATTCATCACATTAAAAGGATGTTCTTTTAGATGCTTTATGTATGGCTTACTCCCTTATAATGTTGAACCACCATATGTGGCCTTTATATTCATTTCCATAAAATGGACTGAGCATAACATATCTTTTGAAAATGAGGATTTTCCACCTCAATACCTTAAAATATTTGTTTTCCACTCTATATCCAATAATGTGTTTATAATAAAATGGTAAAATGATTTCTCATGGACAATGGTTCCAAAATAAAAATTTAAAATATATCACTTCTCTCTATAATGGGCATCGAACCATAAAATTTGGAACCATATAATATGAGTATCAATGGATTTGATAATATGTCATAGCAAGTATTAGGGCGTATAAAGTTTAATATTATAGTATGTCTACGTACATTACCCATTTTATGCCAAGTTATGCTAAATGATTTTAACTATAACATTCTTTTAGGATGGCCTTGGATACATGAGATGTATGTAGCTCCATCCGTGTTGCATGCACGCATAAAATTTAGTCATCAAGGATTAATTTACACATTCCCCATGGATATTAATCTATTCAAACATTGTATAATGGCTCAACCACACATTTATACTACACCACAAGCCTATAAATATGAT
Source organism: Torreya grandis (assembly GCA_037957365.1). Taxonomy (NCBI): domain Eukaryota; kingdom Viridiplantae; phylum Streptophyta; class Pinopsida; order Cupressales; family Taxaceae; genus Torreya; species Torreya grandis. The sequence continues at coordinate 3,115,056 of JARHVA010001717.1, forward strand.
TTTGGTTCTCAATATTTACTCAGATATGAGTGCAAGGGATAAGGGTTAGGTAAAACTTAGAAAGGAATAATGAAACCTATTTCTCTTATAAATAATACAAATCGGTAAGGGTTGGGTTTTTAAAATAGATATACTAAACACAAACATATCCCTTGAAGTATAATTTGTTTCCAAAATGCCAAAATAGAATGTATAAATATCTACAAAATCAAGCTCCATGTGGTCAACCATAATTTAATCAATGACAATACTTCTCCAAAAATTATAACAATGAATGATGTTTTTAATGATGAATCATTACTAGGGCACTTTGGGGCATATGAGGATATACCTTCTGTATATAATAAGAATAGGTTTCCTCATGCTACCTCTAATCATGCTTACTTTGGTGAGAATGATAATATGAATATCCAAAATGATGCATTAAAATATATAATTACTAAAACATTTATCACATAAAAATATACTTTGTTAAACAAAGGAACATTCAAACATAAATTTAGAATGGATAAGGACTCTAGACCAATTTTACTTACTGTAATGATGTAGGAGGATGAAGGAAAAACCAATCAATAGGTCCATGATTTTCCTAAACTCTTTGATTGGGCTTATTCAGATATGCTCGAGATTGACCCATCGGTGGAAATGCATAATATATTATTAAATCTAGATGCAAAGCGAGTAAAACAAAAAATATGAAAAATGAATCATAAAGTGGCATTGTTGGTAAAATATGAAATTGAAAAAAATTTAGACACTAGCTTTATAAGAGACATTACACATTTTGATTAGGTGTCCAACATTGTCCTTGATAAAAAAATAAATGGCGACATTTGATTTTGCACTGATTACCATGATTTAAATAATTCTTTCCCTAAAGATGAATTATATTTAACAATATCAACATGATTGTGGATTTCACAACTAAATATGAGACATTTTAATTTATGGATGTTTTTTTAGGATATAACCAAATCAAAATTAACCCTATAGATCAAGAAAAGAATGCATTTACAATTCTTTAAGGGAAAATTCGTTACACAACCATGCCTTTTGGATTAAAAATGTAGAAGCTACATATCAAAGGGCCATGACTCATATATTTCATGATTTCATACACAAAACTATTGAGTATTATGTTGATTATTTACTTTAAAAATCAAAACACCATCGAGACCATGCTACTAATTTATGAAAAATATTCGAGCACCTATGCAAGTTCAATGTTTGATTAAATCCAAAAATATGTGTTTTTGGGGCATCTTTGGGAAAACTCCTAGGATACATTATTTTACAATGAGGCATCAAGGTTGATCTAAAAAAGGTAAAATGTATTGTATAAATACCACTTCCAACCAATCTAAAATAATTACATTGTTTGTAAGGCTAAATTCAAGCTATTCAATTTTTCATTGCCCAATTTTATGATAAAACAATCCCTTTCACAAATTTTATAAAAAAGGATAAAGAATTCATATGGGATGAGGTATGTCAAAAAAGATTTGATAAAATAAAAATCTATTTATAAAACTAACCAGTACTTATGCCTCTTATTCCTAGTAGACCATTACTTCTTTACATATTGGCTACCCATGAGGCCTTAGGGGCCTTACTACCACAATTTGATGATAGTCACAAAGATTGAGAAATATATTATATCAATCATTATCTAGTTGATTAAAAATGTAAATATAAAACCATGGAAATTTATGTTTATCTTTATTTTTTTCTATCCATAATTTACAACATTATTTTCTCAATAATGAGGTTCATGTTATAATTAAATAATATCCATTAAGGTTCCTCATGAAAAAACACACGTAATCATCCGCATAGAAAAATGGGTGATATAGATCATATATTTTTATCTAAAATTTGTAGCCCAAAATTCAATAAAAGGTTAAGTCATAGCTGACCAATTAGTTGTAAATCTTTTACCATATTCATTTCCACTCACTGAGGCTTTTTGGGATGAATTCAAGGCATATACTATATCTTCTACTCCATGGACAATGTTATTTGGTGGATCAAAACATCAAACAAGAGTGGATGATAGCATTGTATTTTGTACCCTAGAAGGTGAAGACATGACTTTTTATTATAAATTATCTTTTTATTGCACAAATAATATAGCCGCATATGAGGCCTTGATCATGGGATTATTCCTAGCACATAAGCTTGATATCAAAGACTTACAAAATTTTGGTGATTCCCAATTAGTTAATCAAGTTACTAATCATTACTAAACTAAAGAATATCATATTTTTCCATATAAATAAATGGTAGATAGACTCACATAGACATTTGACACATTTTCTATCAATAACATTCCACGTAAAGATAATTGACATGTAGATGTTATTGCAAGCGTAACATCATTGATGACTTTTAATGATGATCACATAAACTTTAAAATATGATGAATATGAAATCCTTCAATTTTTATGGTCAAATACAAACATTGGCCATTCTTTTTTTTACTCACATTTATATAAACATAGAATGGTACACTAATATTTATAATTTTCATTATCAATCCTATATACTAGACCATTTTTCATGAAATGATAAATAAAAATTATAATGAAAAGCATTGAATTATGTTATTATTGGAAATGATTTGTTCAAATAAGATTTTTATGGATGATTGATTTGATGTTTTAGAAAATATAAAGATTGTACTGCACTCTTAAAAATGCATGACATCAAGTGTGGTGGGCATTTTGGTAGATGTGCCATGTCTTAAAAACTATTACGCTAAGGTTATTACTATCTTATAATAGAAAAATAATGTATTAAACATGCAAAATTATGTTTACAATGCTAAAAATATAGCAATTTGAATCATGCATCTTCACATGAGTTATAACCAATTATTTTACCATGAGCTTTTTCCTTATGGGACTTTGATTTAATAGGCAAGGTAAATCAAATATAAATATCCACTAGTAGACACAAATTTATCATTATAGGTACAAAATATTTTACAAAATGGGTTGAATCACTTCTATTTTATCTTACCATAGGGGAGGTTATATATAGGTTTATGATGACCAATATCATTTATTGTTTTAGTATACCTTTAGCCAGTATTTTTGATAATGTAAAATCCTTTAAAAACAAGATAGTATGATGATTTTATAGTAAATACAATATTAAAAATGCATTTTATACACCTTGTTACCCATAGGGAAATGTCTAGGTAGAGGCAACTAATAAAATAATTGGAAAAATTGTTGAATGATATGGCACCAAATGGTACCAACAGATGGTATTTGCTCTATGGACATATTGAACTAGTGTACACACACCTACCTAGGCAACACCTTACTCTTTGGTCTATGATACAGAGGTCATATTATCTATCAAACATGAGATACCTTATTTTTGTGTCTCTATAAAATACATTAACAAAGATAATGAATATCATGAAAAGTGGTTGCATCAATTAGAATAGTTGAGTGCAAAATGCACATAAGATGATGAACACTAACACATTTATTAGGATATAAAAAGGTTCATCCATTTGAATTTAATGTGGGTGAACTAGTAATAAAATAAAATCAAAAAAATACCAATCTAGAAAAATACAAAAAAAAAGTTAAAACCAAATTGGTTGGGTCCATTTATAGTTACAGAAAAGATGGAAAAATATGTATTCCAACTTGATACACTCGAAGGAAATCCTTTAAAAATATCAATACAAATTATGAACTTATGTAAATATATTATGTAAGAAATAAAATATAAAAAACATTCAAAAATCCAAAAATAATTTTTCCACCTACATGTTCTATTATCTCCTCAGCATCTATGTGTTAGTTCCATGTTGATGGATGGCATATTCAGTTACTCCTACATACACATATGTGTCACACTTATACTTTAATGTGATACAAGCATACATAGACACATGATAAATTCTTATTTCATATTTTGGGCTTTCCCTCTACTCATGTAATATGGATATTATACGCATCTACTTATTTGATCTTGATAAACATAGGTTATATGAATTGATTATCGCTCTAAATTATCATGTTTGAGCTTACATATATACTTACACATGAATTTATCCATGATTATATCTTACACATAGTACTTGATATGTTATACACTTAAAATAATTTCCCTAAAAAATTTATCCATGGGATAGTATGACATGTTTATGTTGATTGTTTATTATTTACTTTATGCACTTTCTTGAGTATTTTGCCTTGATATTATATTCCTTGTTCAATAATTTAAATATGATTCTTTTATTACACCCCCCATGCATATGCATGCTTTTATTTATATTTTCAAATGTCATTATTTGTTATATGGATATTTGAATATGTCATTATTACTTTTAAGGATATTTGACTAGGTCATGTCCATTCGATTGTGCATCATTTGAACATACCCCTTATTTGTGGTCTCCTTAGAAAAATCCCTTTTGACTTGATTTTGAGTACTCTTGTATGTGTGCTTATTTTATTATTGATCTTGTATTTTTACTATCTAGACATTTACATGGTATTTAACATGCATCTTAGGCCTTCATGTGATCACATTGGTTCTATGTGCTTCAATGCTACATTTACCTAGACATATTCCTCCTATATGTTACATGCTTACATTCAAATATTATATCATTGTATTATCCTTTTAAGGTGAGGCAAATGCCAATTATTATATTTCCCTCACCTCAAATGGGGGAATGTTAGTTTGGGAATGCCATGGAGGCATGTTCTCCACACACTCAAAGTTCTAATATTTAGTGGGGGCATGATTTAAAAGCATGTTATCCAAACTAATTCAATATGTGGTACTTATATCAATTTTCAAATTTAGTGAGGGCATGTCATATGGGCATGTCTTCTACATATTCATATTTCTCATATTTAGTGGGGGCATGCTTTTAAAAAATGTTCTCCACACCTATTCAGTATTCAACATCTCTAATTTATAGTGGGGGAATGTTTTGGAAACATGTCCTCCACATTGGTACTTATACTAGATTTTATATTTCTCCATATATAGTGGATGCATGATTTGGAAGCATGTTCTCCACACTTACACACTTGTCTAGATTTTCTAAAAAACACATTTATATGATTTAGATTCATAGTTCTAATAGAATTATATACATTAGTATTATTGTTATACACATATTTAGCATGATACATATATAGAATGCATATTATCTGCAACATGTGTCTAATATTGAAAAATTTAAATCAGTCTTAGATTCAAAAACTCTTTTCTGGAATATTACCACATAATTTTTTTTCATACTAATACCCCATAGAATTTTATGGAATTTTATCAAACCAATTTACTATAGTAGTTGGTTCTCTTTTTGGTATGGTTGAAGTGATAAAATCACTTAATATTTCTAAGTTTTTAGGTTGGACTTGATCACCCATCCTCACCATGTTATAAGTAGCATTTGGTTGAAAAATTTAGCTAATCTCAACTACTAAGTGTAACTCACTTTTGCTCCAAGTGTAGGGGCATGTGCCTTCCAACCTCTGTCTCTATCTATCTCCTTAGATATATGAAATTTAAATATTTATCTATATTTGTCCTAATCTCAGTTTTAGATCTTTACAATGACACATCATTTTCAAAACAAATTTTAAATAGGAAAGTTAGTTACATCAACACATAGGTATACTTGTAAACCTTTCAATTTAAATTTAAATCTATTTAAAGTAATTTCAACATAGATTATATGCCCTAATTTTACACTATAACATGCTCTTTGTTGTATGATAGTATCCAATAAATCACTCAAGCTGGGCACAAGCAAAGACAAGATGTGAATAAACACCCAAGTACATGTTCCTTTCCTTTAAAATATAAATTTCATTACTATATTAAATTTATGGAAAATGTAGATGATATTTTATGATTCTATAGTACAACAGTCTTATACACTTAGAAAATTTGGATCTTGGCTATTCCTCTTAGTTCTTTACCTTTCCCACTTATGTAAGTTTCTCATATGCTCTATCTTTATGCCCCTTGGCCTATATCTCTTAGTCTGACCAGTATTAAGTTGATGACATAGAACTTCTATCTTTCTCAAAATGCTTAAAATGTACTTATCTTCCATCTATGCAATTTTTTAACTTGTACTTATTTTCTTGCTCTTTGGATACCAACATCCAAGACAGATAGTAGTGTTGATGTTATTATCTTCTCTCGACATAAGTGTCCATTTCCCTAAATTCATTCAATTTTTAAATGAAACATATCCCAATGGCCAACCTAAGTGATTTAATATGAGTTATTACTCCAAGGGGATTGATATATATATATATATATATATATATATATATATATATATATATATATACACATACACACACACACACACACACACACACACACACACACACACACACACATACAAGATCAACCCTCATTCATTCTTCACCTAGAATTTAGACAAAAGAGAATTCAAAGAGAATTAAATTGAATAAATATTCCTTATTAATTCCTATCTCCATACCAGTCATAGGTCCTACACATATATAAGTCTAAAGTACTAAAGGAGCAATCCAAGAGCTTGATTTGTTAAGTTACAAGATAGGTATTGTTGTACTTACTTTGTACATATTATATGATTCACACATAAGCTAACATGTAGAGGATAATTATATGAGTATGAGGCCCTATTTTAGATTATTTTCAATGTAGGTAGTGCCCTCTAATAGTGGTGTCTTTAGGGTTAGTTTGACATTGTGTTACCACTAAACAAGTTTTCCACAAAATCACTATGAATATGGAGAACTATGGTTTTTCCATTTCACAAGGAGTAATAGTCCATGACCCAGATATAAATACACTAGAGTGAAGGTGAAGAAAAACATAGAATCATATAGGTGTTTTCATCCTATTCTAAAATGTATTCCATATAGGACACTAGCATCAAACCTAAATAGTAGCATTAACACAACCATCCTAGGATGATGTTACTATCTAAAGACCTAAAAGTATCAGATCTTGAATCTGACAACTATTAAAAAATATTCTTTCCACCTAATTTCTACTTATTCTAGATCTAGAGCTTCATTAGCACCAAAACAAACTAAGTACATAACTTCTTTGTCATTTCTATATCTAGCATAGTTGTACTTTCCATATTTAGACTATCTCAACATAATAAATTTAGTGTATGGTTATAAATGAGTTTAGAATCTAATTAGCCTACTATAGGTCTAATTATCACCCTTATGCCATTTCATTTCTATATACCCCTTTAATGTCAAATATAGGGTTGAAAATAACATCACCTTAGACCAAAAAATTTAAGGGTTAAACAAAAATCTAATTATCATGACCTATTTAATACATTCCATATTTATCACATGCCCTTATCAAATTGAAATAATAAATTGGAAATCATTTACATTTAGATGTATGATTGAATTACATATATATTGATATAAATTATATTTCAAAATTTTATCTAAATTATACTAATCTTCACCATTAATCCAAATTTGGAAACCAACTAAATATATTACTTAGACATCTCTAGATCGTTAGATTTTCATTCCTATCTCTTGAAAAATAATGCCAAGATCAAAAAATTGCATTACCAAAACTTTCTTGAGTGTGATGTTAGTGTCCCTCACCCAAAAATGTCTATTTTCCAAAATAAAATCAATCCTATGTGTTGGTCCATTTTCCTAACATGTCAATGGTGTGATAAATTACATAAATGGACTCATATAAATACAAATAAAACCCATACTTGGTACCAATTTTGCACTTACATTTCATGCATTTATACACTAATTCACATTGATAAAAACTTCCATATTCTTCAGAAATAAAAAATCAATCACTATAAGAAATCATCATCTAAGTACGAAGAACACCAAGTCAATTGAAGAGTAAACATTTTCAAGTCCCAAAATATAGATCATTAGGTGCATTTATATAGTAGAGGACAAAAATGTACATTCACAGTAATGGGAAGAACTAAATATGTCTCTAATTCCATCTTCATAGTATTGGATATGTATGTAGTGGTCAATCATCAATTAGGGTGATTGGGTTTAGCTCAATGCATTATACTTCCCAAGTTTTTATAGGTTTCATCCCTTCAAGGGGATCTAGGTTTTTGTAGAGAAAATGATTGATTTATGGAGTTGTGCATAGTTACACATTAGGATCACACACATATATATTGTAAGTATATGTATCATATTTTATGATCTCTAAGCCTAAAAATAGACTAATAAAGTAGTGTGAACCTAAAATTAGGTTCATTGATGTTATATCCTTACTCTAATGTTGGTAACCTTGTATGCACAAAAAAATAATTCTAGATCCAAGTGATTCATAGTTTTTCTTCCAACCCATTTCCACTATCAAAAGTCAGTCATAGTCAGTCTATGAATAAAAAATATAAATGTTGATATCTTTAGTACTTTATATATTTAACACATCACATTTGTCAGATCAAATTCAATATTTTAAATTTAGATTCATGCTTAAATTTCATATTATAAAAATTGAATTAAATTCAAGTTTCTATCTTAATTAATATTTTAAAATTCAAATTTGGGTAAAAAATGTTTGTGAACTCATTTATTTTATAAAATTGTACAAAACCATAGGTCCCCTTAGGGTTTCATCCTCTTTTCACCAGTGTTTTAGATTTCTATATCTAGATTTGGTTACAAATATGACTTTTTATTTTCCCCATCATAATTTACCCCAAATTTAAGGTTTCCATCTCTAAAACCCAACATTTATATGTTTTGTTACCTATTATAAGTAGGCCTTAAATTTTCCTTACTTACATTATTAGGTTTTATAATAATGTCTAAAAAAAAAAAAAAACCCATTATATTCATCATCTTATGGATTTATTGTTATCTAGTCATTCCATATCTTATGTTTATGATAGTGAAAAGACTAATTATCAAACTTGTGAGATTAATAATTCTAATTTTATACATGAAGAATACAATTTCAAATGAATTTATTATAGATATGAATATCAATAGGATTGGTACAATTGTGGAGATTACAATGAAGAATACAATGAAAAACATTAATTATGAAATATAAGAACATGTTTCTCCTAATTATTATTTACACTTTTATATTCATCACACACTTTAATAAGAGGAAAATAATGATGCATTACCTCAATTTTTTAGCATTATAATTCATGAAAAAAATATAAAGGCACCATGTGTAGATGATTTATACTTGGATTTTCATGATGTTTTGCCTTGCAATAATATGCCTCTATATTTTTGTACTCTTCATAACATGGAAAATGTAGACATACCTATTTCTCAAGTAGAATTTTATTTTTTTACCCTTATTTAGAAATGGAAAATGATATAAAATAATATTATATTTATTATTATTCTATCTAAATATAAAATTATAAAAAAAATGTGATACTTATCCTTATCTATAAATGGAAAACGTTAAAAAAGTATGTGACATTGTTTCTCCTTCCCTATAAAAGGCAAACAATAAAGTGTGATGTTTGTCTCTCACAACTTCAAACACATTATGGAAATCATCCTCTTTACTATACAAATAAATGTGAAAGTATCTCTTCACATGATTTTTATATTGAAACATAATTTGACGTAATTATTTTATAACTTTTATGTAGTGCTTATTCCATGCTATGTTTTTTTTCTAAATTATGCAATGAGGTTTCTCTAGAGTGAATATCTAAATAATGCATTGATATTGGAGATGAATATATTATACTTATGTTAATAGTAAATAGTGAGTTGAAACTAATGAATGAACCTTCTCAAACCACTACTATTCCTACTAGCCACATCATATATGTGATGCATGTCATAAGTTACCTCCACAATATATTAATTTGTCTTAAAATATACTATAGATCATGAAATGCTAATATGAAGGATTATTTCATTTTATAAAAATGTGTCATATGAATAGTATTTAATTATAGTTTTCTGATAAAAGAATGTCATGACTAAATTCCTTTTGTTTGATGGTGATGAATATTTTCTATGATAATTAAATAAATAGAGACTCTCTTTGGAACATGTTGTAATAATGGATGAATACAATTAAATATGTTCCACAAGAGTTTAGAAGGTAACATTTTAGATTGGTTATATAGTCTCCCTAGTGGCTCCTTACCTTATTTTATAAAACTATAAGAGGATTTATTATCCAATTTTAATATATAATAGGTTACAAAATTCACATTAAAACATCTAAAATTATAAATCAAGGTTATGATGAGCTTATTGAAGATTATATCTTAGTTTTTTAGAAAACATTGCACTTTTTAATGTATTAATCTTCATATTTGGAAAATAAATTTATATTTAATAAAGGGATTATGTCTCCACTTATGGAAAGAGAGATATATAACTCATATCTATATTTTTAGAAAATTTATGTTGACATTTAAAATTATGCATTTGATCTCAACTATGAATCTTACTAAGTAATAATTTCTAGTGGTTTAAAACTAACTTCACCTAAAAATGAATTTAATCACAAAGAAGTTACACATGAGGAAATTAATCATAATATACATAAAATGGAAATTAAAAATATAGTAATCAATAAGATGTTAGGTGTGGATCCTGATTGTATTCCAGTATCAGAGGTTAAAATTATGATGTTATTTTAGCTGGGTTTGGATCCCATTATTTGATTCCCTAATAGCATAGGGGCTTGCAAGGGGGTTGTTATAAAAAATTTCTTTGTTAAATTGTAATTTTGTAGTCAATCTAGGTCGTTAATTAAAGGTTTATATATATGATCGTAGAGGTTATTTTTAGGTTTTTTTACCCTAAAACATATTTATATATGGCTCAGATGTATGAGTGTGAAAAATGATGAAATATTATACACATAGAGGAGGTAAAAAAGGTAGAGAGGTGTAACAGGGTTTGTTATAGGATTTTGTTTCTACCTTGTATTGTTGGAAATAATATATTGGATAAGTTTGGTGGATGTATCCCATCTTGGGTGAACTATGTTAAATCTGGTGTCTCCTATTATGTGCATGTTTATTTTTATTTTTAAAATGTTTGATTAATTCATTTAATAGTTTCTCTTGTATGCAATTTGGGGATATATTTGGGTTTTAATTTATCCTAACATAAGAAGGTTTTAAAAAGTGTGTTACCTACTAAAATTATAGCTAAGGTCCTATCATAAAAGGCACAAATCAAAGGATGTGGGTTATAAGACCAATGTTAGCATGAAGGTACCTACTACAAATAAATTTTAACTACTCTAGTTTAATAGTTTTAGATATTAGACACATAATAATTTGGAAACTTTTTTTCATATAAAGATATTAAAATCACATCCTAATTACTATCACCCTCTTCACCAAAATGACAAAATAAAGGTGAACTCATTTTAAAACTATCATCATATTTTTTTCTTATTGGTAAACTAGATATTTTTTTGAATCATATTTTAAAAATATTATCATATTAATGGACATTATGAAATTGATTTTAATACATTGTGATAAAATATTACACAACATCTGAATAGTATGGTTATCACATTTGGAAAATCTGTAACTAGGTCAATAAGATCTTAATGTCCATATTATTCTACTAATCATATTATAAAGATCAAGATAACACATGGCATTGTTTCAAAGGATCCAATGGTCCATTAGGATTATAAGGATAATGTTACTAGCATAATAGCTTCTTATATTTTTCATTATATTAAGATTTATGTTTCCAATGATATTACTATAAGGGAACAATCACCATTTGATCCAATATTATAGGAAACCATAGATAAGTGTAGATAGTAAATATGAATTATATATCACCTTAGTCTTATATACTTGAAAAGTACTTCTCATGGTTATACCCTTTAGTTTTTAGACCTTAACACTATTGAAAGGCTCACATTTACTATCTTTTGTGCCTATTTATTATATCTTAATCAAACCATATGTTATTCTAATTATTAATACTTATATTCTAATCAAAATAATATAAAACTACTTATAATCAATTTTTGCAAGTTTTGGACCTATGTCTATTTTCTAGCTTTCTAGACACTTGTATCCCAACTAGACACCTACATCAATGTAAATGTCCTATGTCAAACTAGGGTCTAGTGCCCTAAAGTAATAAAATTTTAAATTTTAATGTGTCCTTATGGTCATCATACGTGCCTTAATGCAATATATTTATTTAAAGGATTAGTATATATGCATGATCAATCTTCATTCATTCCTAACCTAACAAATACCTAGCAACTCACAAGCCAAATTACTAAAATTAGTCAATCAAGAATTTAAGTGAGAAAATATTTCCTATTATTTCCCATTATATATAATTGATATGGAAAACCCATTTCTATGTATAAATTACTAAAATATCACTCCATAATCCATATTTGTCAAGTTACAAGCTATGTCACTCTATGTGCTTGCTTATGACATATTGCCTCATTATGTACACACAGATATCTCCTTTTCTATACAAATTGATCCATATTCGACATGATGGAAATCACCCTTATACTTCACAAGTAAATCATGAGGATGAATAGTCCATGCACTATTTTCACCTATCCATCCATGATCCAAACAATGCAAATGATACAACTTAAGGTTGAAAACATTAAATATTCCATAAATATATATCCAAAACTATTTTCAAATTTTTTATGTTCTATTAGATCCATGGCATATATTTTGTTATTTCCATGTTGGTAGATAGCATATCATCTATTTATATATACACATGTGTTTCACACATATTTTTAGTTTGATACAAGCATACCCATGCACATGATCTATACACTTTCAGATGTTGGGCCTTACCTCTAATCATGTCATATGGACATTGGGGCCATCCAATTATTTTATCACACACACCTAGGTTATATCATTCTATGATAATTTTACATTATCATGTTTGAGATTATATAATTACACATTCCTTTATCCATGCTTATATATTTCATAATGTACTTGATATGCTATGTACTTAACATTTTTTTTCCTAACACATATTTCTAAGGATAGTATGATATATCAATGTTGGTTGCTTATGTTCCATTCCTTCCTTTTATGCACTTCCTTAAGTGTCTTCCCTTGATTTCTATTGTCTTACATTATATTACATGTTTGAGTATTTGAATATTATCCATTTATTTTAGACCCCATTCATTTGTTTGTATACTTTGAAATTTGAATATGTCATTGCTTATTATATAGACATCTGAATATGTAATTTCTTATCTTGTGGAAATTTGACTAAGTTGTGTCTCTTTGATTTTATGATATTTGATCATTCCCCTTATTTGAGGTCTTCTTAGACCATTATATTTTGATTTGCTTTTGGGTGCTCTTGTGTGTGTGCTTGATTGCTTGTTGGTCTTATAATGTTATTATATAGATAGTAACATGATTCACATCATGAATATTAGGATTTTATATGGCCACATACTATGTATCTCATTTTTATATCTACCTAGACATGCTACTCATACATGTTAGTTTATCCATACATAAATTATATATTTATCTTACACTTTTATGGTTAGGTAACTACCAGTTTCTACTTCCCCTCACCTCAAAAAATGGTGGGAATATAAATGGGGGAATGTCATAGAATCATGGATTTCACACCTTCATATTTTTATATTTTAGTGGGGGAATGCAAAAAATGCATGACCTCTACACTTATTAAATACTCAACATTTTTAGATTAAAATGGTGGCATGTTATGGAAACATGTTCTCCACACTAATAATAATTCTCATATTTAGATTTCAATGGTGGTATGTCATGGGAACATGTCTTCCATACTTGATAAATTTCATAGTTATATGATTCACATACACATTTATGGAAGCATTATATACATTGGTACCATTGTTATACCCATTGTTATATGAGGTGTATATGCCATGAAAATGACACCTTAAATTGCAAAATCAAAATCAGATTTTAGATTTTAAATACTTCTATCGACTTTAGCATACACTAGGATGGACTTTTATGGACTATTATTGAGCCAATCTACTATAGTAGTTGGTTTAATTTTGGCAAGGTTACAATGATTAAATCACTCAATATTACCAAATTTATAGGTTGGAGTGATTAAATCATCCACCCTCACCATATTTATAGTGTGATTTATTTTGGATCACTCATGCTCACCAAGTTATAATTATGATTACGTTACATAGTTGAGATAATCTCAATTATTAGGTGGAGACTCACCTTCCCTCAAAGGTTGGGGGTAATTTGTACTCTAATGTGTGTGTGTGTGTGTGTGTGTGTGTGTGTGTGTGTGTGTGTGTGTGTGTGTGTGTGTGTGTGTGTGCACTGGTAGGTTTTCAAAATTTCCTCACCCTAGCTCTAATACTTCATATTAAAGAATACATTCAAATCAAATTGACAAAAGAAAATATGGTTGCATCTATACACATGTGTACTCCTAAACATCAAATATCTCACTTTCAATATTTACTTTCAATCATTTCAAATTCTTTCAATTCTAGATTATATATTGTAGTATGTTGTAGGTTAGTCACTAACAAATCACTCAAATTGGACTCGCAAAGTCAATGTGTGTTATACACACCCAGGTATGCATTCCTTTTCTTTTAAAATAAAAATTTAATTACTATATTAACATGAAGGTGAATGTAAATACTAAATATTAATTATATAACATCTTAGTCTTGTATAATTGGCAAGTATTTCTCATCATTGTACCCTTTAATTCATATAACTTACTGTTAATGAAATGATCTCATATACTATATATTATTCCTATTAATTATCTCTTAGTATGACCATATGTTATTCTAGTGACCAAGCCTTATATATTATTAAAAATACTTTATCATACTCTACAAGTTTTAGACCTATACCTATTTTCCAACTTCCTAGACACTTGTGTCCCAACCAGATGCCTACATTGATGTAAGTGTCATGTGCTAAAATAAGTGGCATGTGACCTAAAGTCATAAAAATTTCAATTATAATGTGCCCTTATGTTTTGTATAAGTTATTTAATGTGAGATATTTCCTAAAAATATTGGTGTATATGCATGATCAATCTTAATCCATTCCTCAACTAGAAAATACTTAGCAACTCACAAGGCAAATTTAAAAAAAAACTCGACCAAGAATTTAAGTGATAAGAATTAAATATTTCCTATTTTAATACTATTCATAGGAAAAACCCATCTACACATCTAAATTATTTAAAAGTATTCCATGAACCACATTTTCCAAGTTATAAGCTAGGTCACTCTATGTACTTTCTTATCACACATTATATCCGTATTCACATAAAAACCAATACATAGGGGATAAATAAATAAGTCTAAGGTCATATTTAGAGTATTTACTATGTATATATTTCCCATGATAGAGGGATCCGTAGGGAATATTGACACATTCATTCCAAGGGTTAAGAAGCCATGCTTTTATCATTTGACAAAAAGTGACATCCTGTGTGAGAGCTATTAACACACTAGATCAAAGGTGACATAAAAATAAGAAGGTTCTAGTTGGTGCATCCAAATCCAAAAAAATATTTTATACTAGACAACTATGTCCAACTCAGACACCAACATCAATGCAACTATCTAAATCTGACACAAGCCTCCAAGGCTAAAGAGTGTAAATTTATAGCATCTAATAATCATTAAATAATCTAGATCTAGTCTAATTCCATCTTGTTTCTTATTAAATGTACATGGAAACTATAAATTATCTAAGTACTCTTATTTTCCATTCTTTGAAATATCAATCAATAGTTGTACTTTCTATTTTTAGCACATCTCAATATTATAAATTTAGGATATTACTTATCTAAGTTTAAAATTAATTGTCATTCTATAAATATATTTATAACCCTTGTTCTTATCCATTTATATATTATTAACCCTATACTATATTGACCCATCTCAATTTATTTATGGTTAAAAAAGAAGGCATTCTCGTAAATGAGAACCTACAATGCAACACATGTATGATGGATTCTAGAAAAATTATGGGATATAGTGTTCATGTTTAACAATATACATAAAAATTACATGGGGAATGTTATCATTATAGTCTCATTTGGACCTAAGATAGTTGATACATTATTATAAGTACACAAGGCAATGTTACATTGGAATAATCTTGACAACAACATATGGGAATAGAATTTGTGAAGATTCATATGAATATATATTTTAATTTTCAAGAGGGTTTAATTACATATAAAAATTATAGATTAAACACAAAGATTGATGTAGTTACACCATATCCAACATAATTATGGTTATCAAAAGTAATGCAAATAGTTAAATATCAAGAAGTGCAACAAGTAAAAAAATACACAATAAAAAAAAGAAAAATAACCATTTTCAATTGTGAAAAAGGTCCATCAACTAGTTTCACATGATTGTAGTGCATTGTTATTCCCAAAAAAATGGTCAAATCACTATTTTTAACCACATATAATTCATTTTGATAGTTTCATGTTTAGTTCATACATACATACATTCTATTTTAATGTCATAACATTCTACACATTTTAATAAAACAAGTATAGGTATCTCCTTCTTATCCCCATAAAACACCCCCATACCCTTTTGAGATATGATGTTGCAATTTAAATATCCATTGGGGACAAGTTTTTTATTTCACTTGCTTCACATAGCCATGATATTATATCTAGTGGACACTATGACTTCACACATGTTGTAGATTGTTCACATCCCTCCCATTATATTTTTTAAGCCTTGCTACTTAATATTTCTTATTCATATATATTTATATTAAAGTTTCAAGATATTTAAAAAATATTAAATAATTAAATAATATTATAAAATACAATATGTATGTATGTAATCAGAGCATGATTTATAGATTTCAATAATTACAATTGTTATTTATCACATGATTTGTATATGGCATATTATTTTTCATAAACACATCCATTTCATATCATATTAGTGTGAAGTAGGACATGTATGAGAAAGACATATAGTTGTTGAAATCTACTATACCAACTAGTAGTGCCAAATATGTTGGAGGAATTTTATTCTTATTTTATCAAAATTTGGATTAAAAGGTGAATTAACACTAATTAATAAAATTTGAATGGAATAAATAAGAAATATAAAAATGAACTTTTGATAAGAAGAATGAAATTATAAGAATACTTTTGTCTAGGTGAAATAAATTTAAAAACTATAAAATAAAATGAAATGACAAACTTAACTATTTTTGACCTAGTTTTGATTATGTTGACTAACAGATGGCTGAAATCATAAATAATGAGAATAATTTTCAAGTTCCTAGAAATAAGAAACATTTGGCCAAATTAAGACATGATAAACTACCACTATTGTCCCAAACTAGGCAATCTTGTTTTTTTATGAAAATAAGGAACTTAGGTCATGATCACTTACATGATAGCTTAAATTAGGTTTGTATGTAAATATTTTATCTTTAGAAGTGTTTGTAAGAATTGTACATAGCTTCTCCAATTTTGAAACCTTAATAATTCATGCAATTATTAAAAATTAAATAGATAAAAATTTAGAGTGTAACTGGGTTACACTGACCCCAATCACTCCAATGATGACTAAATAATTCTTTTATATCCAATACTGCAAAGAGGGAATAAATCCCATGTAGTTATCCCACTTAGAGTGTTTTGTGACATGTGATCCTTTGACTATATGATCGTATCTAGAAATGGCACATATAAATAATGAGGTAGGGGCATTTAGGACCTATATATGTGTAGGACCTATGACTGATTCATTTCTAAAACATATAAATAATGAGGTAGGGGAATTTTAGGTGTTCACTACATGTATTAGGCACATCCACCAATAGCATCATATCACACTAATATAAATGATACACACCCCCTACATAATATCATTAGTGTGTATCATACTACAATACCATCTAGACCACTCATCACTTTTTCAAACTAGGAGATTGTTGTTGATGATTCAAATTTATATGCACTCTTTGTATGAGCCTAAATAGGTCATCATCATATTCAGAGTGTTATAATTGAAAATTGGTCAAAATTAACTTGTGTAATATCACATTTATACAACATTTGTGGTATTCACAACTTTATATTTCTCATACCAACATATCTATTCATGGTTTTAGTGGCCATGTTCAATTCTCCATTAGGGAGATTTTACTTCCACTAAAGGATAGACCAACACATGTGGCCACTAGATTATTAGTAGTACCTAGTGTAGGCACATTTGACATGTTATTGGGTAGGCCATGGATATAACATCTACAATCCATCCCATCCACTATGCACATATGACTCAAATATATACATACTAGTTAGGAGATCATAGTTGAGGGTATTTCATATGAGTATCCTCTACCCATCCCATAGGAAGTCACACCATAGTTACTAGTTATAGCTCTGAGCATAGTTCTCATTAGTACACCACAATGTTTAGTGTATCCACCCATTTAGGTGAGGTCTACTCCTACATTGTTACCACAGACGAATACGCTCCCATAAATACCATCATTAGAGACACCTCCTACATCAGAGATATGTTCTATATTATAGAGGGATTCCATCTACTCCTTTTCTTTTGAGATCATTATTATTGATTTTTTAAGGTTATCAACATAGGTCACCTATTCTTGTTACAACATATTCTACCATATGGGTCCCTAATACCCCTACAATTCACAGGACACCACAGTTAGTTTCATAGATTCATAACACCACTTTATAGGTAGTGATAACTATATATCACTTAGTAAAATAGGTTTTAGGACCTTATTTACCTTTACATACAACATGCATAATCATTTTTCCTTTATTTGACACATGCTACATTCATAGTGAGTCTTCTTTAGACTAATCAATTATTATTGTTCCTCACTTCTTGTACATACTTTCCTTATTTCTCATTCCTTGTATATAATTTCATTTTAATGTTGATTTACATAGCTTATATCTAAAAAATAAAAAAATAATATAATATGTCAAAACACAAAAACATTCAAAGACTTACTTAGAAAACACAAATTATATATTGTATGCATTGCCATGTTTACACTACTCATATTTTCCAGACACTACATATGCTAGCTTTGTTAGTATAGTCAATTTTTATCACACATACATGCTTCACTTGATCTTGTCTAGTGCGCATAAATTAATACAAGACACATTTCCAGTACACTGATCTAGATTTACTATTATCTATCTACTAGGGGCATATACATAGATACACAACTTTTTAATTTGATACATTCACCCATATGGGGGTATCCAATACATAATTTTGATTACCAGGTTATATCTTTCTAAACTCTACACCATAGATTTAGCATTGTGATATCTTGATATTGATCATCCTACACTTACTCATATTTTTTTCCAAATACTACTACTTTAGACTCAACTTATGTACATATTAATTCTTACACATATTTGTACCACATGTTCATGCATACTTTCATTTCTAGCCTTCCTAGTTTATACTTGATTATGTCTCAATGCTTTTTCTATTTGAGGCCATTTGAATATTCCATCTTTCTATGTTTCCATACCAATTATTTTCATTATATGTATGATTTGGACATGTGCCCATGTCCTTGTGTGTACCTTCTTGATTATGTATGTAGACATTTGAACATGTTCTTCCATGTGGCTCTAGGCTAACTTGATTGATTTTTGCGTATGTGGACATTCGAACATGTCATTTTATGTCTTGCTTTATCATATTTAGTGATATGTACACATGTCCCTTGTATTTTGGTTCCTTGTCCTACTTTATGCACCTCATGTGTGTTTTATGTATGATTTATTATATACGTCATGGCCATGACACTTGTCTCTTACTTGTTACACACTCTAGTTTTAGATGCTATGAGGGAGCTCATACATCTCCCCTTCCTACTTGGCTTTCATGATGGACATCATGCCCCATCCCTCTAGGTAACTAGTCAATTATTACTCAAATTCATTGTTCATATACATTGTTATATCTATCTTGACAACCTTGTGAATGCTAGACCTAACATACATCACACATTAATACTTATGTTTATATTATATTACATTATAATGTTATGTATGCACATTATATTGGTTTATTACACATATATCATATATTCTCTATCTAACACACTTTTTGGATAGCTTTTTATTTTTAAGACAATTATTAAACATGTAAAATAAATCCCCTCAAAAGAGGGGGAATTCACAAGGGTTTGTCACATAGATCAGGCTATCTGGATGTACTCAGAGTATAATTTTCAACACATAAGCTCATAATATAGAAATCAGACCCAAGAAAACATAGTGGGAAACAATGACATAGAGATCAATTATAGTTGCATATAAATCAAAAAATTCAGACATTAGTGCACAAATTGGGACACAAGCTCAAAATTGGGATAATCAATTTTAGCTTAGTTTAGCTCATATTCATCTCATTTTTCTCAAATTGGGGGCATCATGCATGACATGATCATTCATGTTTCAGTTTAGATACTTAAATACATATTTTTTCAACTCAATCAAGAATCTATATGCTTAGATATTAGATTTAGGGGCATGCATTTTCATATGCTCACGTTTACACTGGTTGATCAAATGGAATGACAAAATCCATGTCATTATCTATGTTATACAAATTAGAAACCATGTTCTAAGTTACACACCAAATTCATGCCTTACTCTAGATTTATTCCAAGTGGTCATAGAGTTGACATCTCTAATTACACATTTTCAGTTACATCATGTAGTTTAATTTTTAGATGCATCTCCTATAGATGGATATGCAATGATTGAGTCATAGTCTACTTGAGTTCTTGAGACACCTACATGAGAGGGTAGGACACACCATCGGTCCAATCCAAGATATTCATAGGTCATGATCCACCAAGTAGGGGTGGGAAATGATGGAGTCAAAACTAGATTGATCTCCTAAGCCACCCACACATGGGGATTGAGAAAGATAAAACTCAATCCAAGTTATTCAATGATTGATCACTATATACATGCACACACATAGGTTGTCACCAATTTTATGCATTGGTTCACTTAACCAATGAGTCATATTCATTCATTTCCTCTCTCTTATATTTTTACTCAATTTTATCTCATTACTCAATTTTATTTCTTTACTCACTTTTGTCTTTGATTTTGATATTTATTAAGGAAGGATTGATATATGCATATTTCATTTGTAGGACACATAATGGATAATTATTCACATACTAATCCAAATTCATGGGCTTCACCTCTTAGGTAAGTCTAGGTATGTTTATTTTTCCTTTATCCTAGTCATTTCACTTTCTTACATTTATAGAATAAAGCGGGGAGGGAATCTAATCACCTAAAAATGACACTTGAGTGCTAAGAGTGATACTTGAGACAACCTATCCTTAGTTTATCCTTAGACTTATATTAGGGCCTACTTTGAGACTTATCTATCATTCATGTTGGCCACATGCATCTATAAACATCCCAAAAGTAGTCCCAGTCCCTCATCTTAACATCCCAGCTCCTAGTACCTTGGGTTTATATTACTCAAACACTAGTATCATAATAGGGATAGTAGTGTCACATGATGCTAGTGTCCTAGTTATGGTGTTATTTTCCTTTACCTCATTTTTATACCAATGGATATCTTTTCAAATCTAAGACCACCTAGGGTTAGACTAAACCTATTTTAAGATGAAAACAAGTAAAAGAAAAATATATATGCATGAATTTTAGCCCTAGAGGCACTAGATGGAAATTAGATGCAAATTACACATAGAAACTTATAACTAGTTATTTATAATCAATGTTATCAATCCATATTCTACCCTACTTCTGAATATAACCATCTACAACATTATTAAGCTTAGATTACTAAGTTTTCTAGTCTCATGCACATTCAAGGCACTCAAATAAACATTGATACTAGCTTCACTTAAAATTGCACCAAAATTTAGGTGGGGAGAATTATATCTATATTTATCCCTCTTTAGAGTATTGGTATGTAGGAAAAGCTCAACACAATGAGGTTTTAAGGATATCTAGGATACCCCACTAACAACACACTTTACTTATTATATCAACTATATTCCCTAGTAACATGGATATTTAGGCTTTGGATATTAAATTAGTCAAAATAGGTAATATGCAAAGATTTAGAACTTGTTGTACAAGAATAGGTTTGATAGACCTAGACACAGGTGCATCCAAAAACTCAAAATAGTTTTATATAGAGGACACTACTACCAAAATAGGGAAACCAAAACCACATGGTGTTATTTTCTATTTAGGAAACGACTATCTATAAAGGGTTTTGACACCCAAATCCTATTTGTGACAATTAGACTAATCTCTATCTCAATTTGTCACCTCTATATCTCCTATTTATATCATTTTCCATCTAATTAATTTTTTACTTTATTTATTTATATTTTTAGAAAGGTAAAATTAAGTCAATTCCATTATAAATTAGTAATTATATTTTTGCATATTTCTGCCCTGATTTACTATACTCATCTCACTTTACATCATAGGAATTAATTACATTTAAGTCCTAAAAGGTTAAAATATTTTTTATTTTTCCTAGACATACTTGATTTATTGAACTTAGCATAAATTTGGTATTGTATAAAATTTCAATTTATTTATTATTGCTTCCAACCTCTTTCCATTTTACCCTTCAACCTTATAAGTTTATATATGACTTTTGGATATTTTTGAGGTTAATTGAAGTATGAACACTTGAAATACTTAGAATTTGAGAAAAGGAGATAATTATGGATGGGCATCAGGGATTTTTGGCTTCAATGGGTGTTTATTTAAGCATATCAGTTTTATACATAGGTTAAGGAGAATATTCTTGGCATATTATTAACATTTGAGTATCTTTTGACACTTTTGATTGTCTTGGTTAAAGAGAGAGAGTAAATAAAATGTAAGATAGATAAAATGAAAGTGTAAGATGGGAATGGTGCCCATGTTAATTGTAAGAGATAGTTATTGATTTTAATGGATAGTTAATAGTGAGGAATATTTTGGAGAAGATATTGACACATGTAATGTTTCACTTGGGTAAAATTTTAGGGGTAATTGTATAATTTTGAGAGCGATTCACTTTATAGGGGTTCTTGTTCTTATACTTATTTCATTATTTTATATCATCTTTAGTGCTTTAGCCTTGTTTATCATTTAATTGTAATAATTTATCTTTTATGATTTGGTGGATTTTATATTGAGGTTTGAGGGGAGAAGCTTAAAACATGGATGGAAATGTTCTTTTAACTAGTGGACCTGAGCTAAAATCATAGTCATGAAATCCTCCCATGTGTTTCTTAATTTAATTAATTATTTTATCCATGTATTATTCCTCGTTGAAAATATAGTTTTAGTTATCATGATCCAATTATTGGGGATCATGACCTTCTTACTTTTTAAATAATTTTTGAAATTTTACCATGCATTTTATTACCTTTTTTATGGAATTTTGAGGGTGTGTTAAAACCTCATATGTGGTTTCCTCTTATTTTAATTATTGATAGTGGTAATGTCTTGCCACCACTTAGACCCTAATTTTAATATATGTTGGACCATCCCTTGAATTTGGCACTTATATGTAGGGATTAGGTAAAGTAAATGTCCCCTTATTATGACAAGGAGATTGGAGTGATTACTTGTTATTAAGTAAGAAAAATTGGATTTTTTTATAGTCCTTATGTTAATTAGTATTTTAAAGAGATTATCCTTTTCATATTTATACTATTGGATGTGGTTTTCATATCTTGATACAATAATGGTTATTATCTTATGCAAGTGTATTTGAGTGTTTCCTAAACCCATTCCTATAATTAGCCCATGTTGTTCCCTTTTAAAACCTATGGTGGTTATTAAATGCTTTAGACTGAGAGTTAGTTGTTTTGGGGTGCTTAGGGCAATATCCTAATGATGTAAAATGGATGAAAGGTTAGTTCATTCTATATTTGGTCTTCTAGCTTTC
The DNA here is from genome assembly GCA_037957365.1 of Torreya grandis. NCBI lineage: Eukaryota > Viridiplantae > Streptophyta > Pinopsida > Cupressales > Taxaceae > Torreya > Torreya grandis. The sequence continues at coordinate 3,139,071 of JARHVA010001717.1, forward strand.
CTCGGGGCATGGAATTGGGACTAGTTATCCTTTTCTTGTCATTCATAATTTTGTAAAAATAATTGGTCATTGAAAGCTTGAGATATATAATTTATTTCAATTTAGAAGTGTAGAGGAAAATTAAAATTAAATTTAGTTGAGCTTTCAAGCGTTGTGACACTTTTATTGAGCCCTTGTTAGGAGTAAATTTTTTAAATGATGGATCTTATTAATTTTTGAGTTTAATAGATTATAAATATTATTTGAAAATTTTATATATTTCTAGTTATAATATAGTAATAAGCATCATTCCCTTGTAAAACCTATGGTGGTTATACAATGATTCAAAGTGAGATTTATTTATTTTGGGGTGCTTAGGGTAGCCACTTAATGATGGAAAATGGATGGAAGGTGAGATCCTTCTAGATTTGGTCTTGTGGCTTACCTTGGGTCATGGAGTTGGGACTACTTATCCTTTTCCTATCATTCATACTTTCATAAAAATAATTGGTTGTTGTAAGCCACAAAATATATAATTTATTTAAATTTAAAAGTGTATATAAACAAAAGATAAAAATGTAAATGTAATTTATCTTGTAAATGTTGTGACACTTTTATTGATCCCTTCTTGGAAGGATTATTTTTTCAAATTATGGATCTTATTAATTTTGAGGTTTAATGGAATATAAATATTATGTGAAAAATTTATATTTTTAGTTATATTATAGTAATAACCATCATTTCATTAAATATGGACAAATTTCTAAGAATTTGAACTTACAACATTACCATTTATAGCTTTATATTTGTTAAAATTAGAGTTATAAATTCATATTATTAGTTTTTTAATAATGGGATATTATATTCCAATATTATTATTATTGGTTTTAAATAACATGATATTGGATTCCAATATAACTATTTTTGGATTCCAATTAGTGTGAAATTAGATTTCAATTATATCTTAATTGTGTTTTCACTTTTAAATTCATATTTAGGGTAAATGGGATAATAGTTTAACATGGTCTAATAATTGAAATGGGTCTTGGTCACATAATGTGTCATAGTTGTCATAGTATTACCTAATAGTATTTAGAGGGAGGAAGGCTTATTTGAGTTTCAAGGCCACTACATCTATTCTTGAAATCTTGATGAGATTGAGGATGCCTAGATTGATGGTATCTAACTCTACACACCTTTTGTAGATGAAATTTTTATAGAAGAAGTAGTAATGGGCATTGTCGACTAAAATAAATCATATGAAGATGAAGAAATTAATATGATTAAGAAACACATAAAGAATGTAATCAACCCAAGAGAGATTGTTTTGAATGCTTTCAGGAAGATGAAGGGATTCACCTATGGTAGCAAAAACAAAAGTTAGGTTTCATTAGCTTATAAATGATGCCATGAAACTCATCGATAATGGTAACTATGATGTACACCATCAAGAAAAGGAATCATTTGAACAAGAATCCAAAGGATCACATGAAATCCTACCTCATGGTGTATTTGAGTTTACATCTAATTATGATTATGATTATGATTATGATGAATCATTAGGGTACTACTACAACAACACCCAAGGTTTTTATTATGATCCATATATAACACTTTTTTTTAATGCAACAGTAGGGAAGTAGTACATGTTTAATAAGAAATCCTAAATGTATGAAGAAATTATCTATTAAAATATTTACTCTGACCTATCACCCCTACTTTACATACCTATGGAATTATAGATGAAAAAGACATTGATCCCATAATCAAATTTTAAAAACATGTATTAATTATATTATGAACAAGGTCTTGTGTCAATTACTCTAAATTAGGCACATGAAAAAATGAATTTGAATAATGTGTAGGTTTTCTATGCATATAGGCATGCACTTTTTGGACTGATCCTTGATTTCATATTGGATTGAGAATCCATATTCACTTTTTGAAGGAGGAATATGATTTAATTCTGTGTGTCGGTTCCTTGATGTTGTAGTGTCAGGTTTGGTCACCACTGATGTGGCTTAAGCTAGGGATGTCTTCAATGTTAATGTATTAAAAGATATTTATGTTCTTATATTGAATTTGATTAAAATTTTTCTACATTTTTATTTGTGTGTAAGGATGCAAAAGTTTACTTGATATGTTATTAACAAAAACAAAACAATGTCATTAATAGCATATCAAGACCCTATGGAAAAAAATAGTTTATATATGAGGTCCTAATCTATAAGAGCAAGGTTGGTATCAAATTAAGAGTGTTTTGGAATCACTCTCTTATGCAAGTAAGGTTTATTTCCATGATAATTTTTTTCTATTTCTTGAGATGCAAAAAAAGTTTATTTTTTGCTTTTAGTATTTTGTTCTTGTGATAGAGAAATTTTGCTTTGTTTTTGTTCTTTCACTATCATTATCTAAAAACAAAACTAGAGTGTAAAAAACAACAGTGAAATTATTTTATTGAGGTCATTGTATTATTTTCTATGTTTTCCTCCATTTTTTTTGGGTTTGATTCATGACCATGAAAAGTATTTTGTTGGATTATTTTGTACTTTTAGTTTTTGAGAAATTTAAGGAAAGTTTAATTGGTTTAGATGGTAAAATGTTGTGGACAATAATTTCAATTTGGTGGGATTTTTTCCTAAAATATAATCTTACATTTGTTTATGTGGATGAAAAATAGCTTATTTTAATCGATGACAGAAAGTTTAGTGTAACATTGAAAATCCACCAAAAAAAATCTTGCATCATTGGTAGCATATTTTTCATACTTAATTTTTTAATTTCTTGTGAAATAGAACTGTTGGTTTTATTTTATAAGTCTATTATTCTCTATATATTTCTAATTAACTTTACTTAGAAAGAAGAAACCTAATTTAGGAGAGAATATTATTTATTTTTAATGTTGAGGAAGATCAACTTGTTGAGATGGCTGATTTATTTTCTATGTCATTTTTTGGGTTGAAGATTTGAATACTTACTTTTTAAGTTTTTTTTAAAATCAATTTATTCTTTTAATTTTTATAAATAATTTTTATGTCACTATAAATGTGTTTTTGCGAGAAGATGGTCTAGAAAACAAACTCAATTTCACTAAAATTTCTATGTATCTAAGATTGCATGATTTATGTTTTAACTAATCCAAAGATATTGGTTTGTTTTATTTCTTTGTTTGCCTTTGTCGAAAGATTTTTTTTTTACTCAAAGAGAGTGGTTTATTTATGTGCACATAAATGGTTTTTTTTAGTTAATTGATTATTTTTCAATAAATCACTTTATTTGGATTCTATCTATGCATACTAATTGTATCCATTGACTCATAGGCTTGAAAAACACAATGCCGGTTTTATTTGTTATTTTTATTTCCATTAATAAGTTTAATGTTGGTTTGAATAATTTATTTGGGAAAAACTTTCAAGTAACAAGTTCTTTTTTGTGAGAAATTTTGTGAGCTTAGAATAAGCTCTTAAATTATTGTGTGTGCATGAAAGTTAACTTAGTGAGATGGTTTCTTATAGATATATGATTATTGAGGTTTTATCTTCAACTGTTAGTTTGAAATTTTTTATTTTCTTGATTTATTTTTTCAATTTATATAAATAAATGTAATGCCAATTAAACCGTATAGAAATTATTACATCATGTTCATGTAGGAAATCAAGGTTGATTTAAGTCTATAAACATAAGTTTAATATAGAGATAATATTCTATGTTATTATTTTATTTTTTATTTTTATTATTTTTTAATTTAAGAGAGATTTTATTTATTTGTGACGAGGAAAATCAGCTTGGTCAATTGGTTACTTTGTCTTTCACATCTCTTTTCTTGTTCCATTGAAGCTATAAATATTGATTTTTTAGGAATAATTTTAATGTTGATTTGAATACTTAAAATATTTTTTAATATTAGTGTGCATGTAAAAAAAACTAGCTTGGTTTAAATTTATGAGAGTAAATTTAATTTAGTTAGGGTAATTTACATTTCCTTTTGAGGTTTTGAATAAAAATATTTAGTTTGTTTTTGTAATATTATTTTTTTGTAATGGAAAATATTTTTATGTAAAAAAACTTGTAATTTAGGAGAGGGGGTTTTATTTATTTATTTTTTAGTAAAATCAATTTGAATATTGACCTTTTAGCATTGAAAGTCATTTTGTTGTCTTCATTTCTTTTTTAATTTTTAAGGAGATTAATATTGACTAAAATGCTTTTAGTAAGAAAATATTTTAATGAAGATATTAATTAGATTTAAAAGGAGCATATATTTAGGATTGTGTGATTTATGCTTTGGTTAATAATTATTTTGTTTTATTTATTAAGATACATGTATATGAGTTAAATATAAATTTATTGTGAAGACTAAATAGTGAAATTTTAATGTTTATATATAGTTATTTTTTGATCAATTCAAATATATAAAATTTTCCCTTTAAATCATGGGTTCTATACATATCATGATGATTTTTATTACTATCTACAAATGAATACATTATTAGAAGTATTGAATAATTTTTTTATTTTTATTTTATTTTTTTAGCTATTATAATCTCAGGGATGATCAAGTCTAAGAAATGTATGACAATATTTCTTCAACTTGAAAGTAGGGCACATGTGCTTTAATTGAAGAGAGTAATGGGTGTGTGTTAATGTGATTATTTTTATTATGAAGCTTCATTAATACATCCCATATTAGATGGTATATTGTGGTGAAACAAGGTTTTTTAAAATTTTCTAACAATGAGATCATGTTTATAAAATTAAACTATTATATATGTTGATGTTGTGTGTGTGTGTGTTGAGTATGTGAAATTCATCAAGTTTCAAAGGAACATTATATTAAATTTTATATTTATATTTCTAACTCAAATAAAGTTTTTCAATAAATTTTAATAGTGTTTGAGGTTTTTATATATACATACATACATACATATACATATACATATACATACATATATATATATATATATATATATATATATATATATATATATATATATATATATATATATATATATATATATATATATATATATATACATATATATATATATATATATGCATATATATATGTATATATATATATATACACACACACACATATATATATATATAAATATACATATATATACATATATATATATATATATATATATATACATATATATATGTATATACATATATATATGTATATACATATATATATATATACATACATATATATATATATATATATATATATATATACATATATATATATATATATATATGTATATATATATATATACATACATACATACATACACACACACATGCATACATACAGACACACACACACACACACACACACACACACACACACACACACACACACACACACACACACACACACACACACACACACACACACACACACATAATTGAATATTTTTTTAAAAATATATAATTTTTATTAGAATCAAATCTAAGAACTTACAAAAAAAATGATGGTGGAAGGTGTTTGTAGTCCGTCTCCAAGCTAGGGCAGTCGTGCCTTAGCTTGTTTTAGCTGTGTTTACATCTATGTAGGAGGGGGGTTTGTTTGATAGTGTGGTGGGGGGTGTTGTGGATTTGGTTGACAGATTTATTGGTTTATCCTTTATTCCTAATTTACATTTTGCATTGAGAGTGCTTTCTGGTCAATGCTCTATGATCAGGTCAATGGAGGGGCCTGGATAGATCTCATTGCAGGGGAGTGTCTCTAATCAGGCATGGTTATGGTTAAGAATGCACCTTCCAGGGCCAAAATAGGTATAATTTTTAGTGAAGCAGTGGGCCTGAACTTGCCGAGATAGGAAGAGAGGGTGTTTGAAAATACCTTATTTTATCAGACTACAAGTGCCACAAACTCGAGCTTTCCTGGAGGTTCTCAAATCACGAATATTAACAGCTGCCTTGAGTGATATAAAGAAAGACCCAAACTAGTAATTCCTTTTGAAATGATTGTTGAAGATGTCAAAAACTACTCTAAGCATTCGTTGTATTGAAAATTCTTGGGTTTAAGAGTCTCCCTTCAATTTTTGGAGAATTGGGCTCAGAGAGTGTGGGAACTAGAGGGTGAAATGGAGGTCACGATGCTTGAAAACAACTATTTCATGGTTATGTTTTTGTGCCTAACTGATCATAATAGGGTCTTTGAGGGGGGGGCTATTTTTATAATCAGGTGGGGCTATTCATCAAACCATGGCATGCAGGATTTAATCCTTTTGAGGAGCTCCTAAATCAAGTGCCTATATGGGTTCAGTTGCCTAGATTTCCAATTAAATGTTGTCATGATGATGTCCTTCATATGCTTGCATCGGTGCTAGGAAGACCGATAGGATATTCAACACAAACCTTGGGTAAGAAAGTTATGACTTTTTCTCGAATTTGCATGGAAATTGATCTAAGTAGATCACTGCCAAATGCAATGGAGATGTGTGAGGGCTCACATTCCTAGGTGCAGCAACTAGATTATGAGACCCTTCCTTTTTGATGTTACCTTTGTCATGAATATGGCCACCTGGTGCAAAGATGCCCGAGGGCCAAGCCAGTGGAGCAGCACCCTATGCCTCCTCCTAGTAACATTACTAGTATTAACAAAGGGAAGAAGTCTACTGTTGATGAGGGAAAGGATGCTGAGGGATTCATTTAGGTTAAAGCCTAAAATCAAAGTAGAGGACTAAAAAGAAATATAAGGGAGTGATAAGAGGAGGATACCTTTAACAGGTTTGAGGTCCTGGATGAATTGGGTCAGCAAAAAATTAATCCTAAATTAAACAGTGTAGATCAACTTGTGGTGGAATCTGGATTGGAGATTGGCTCTACCATTCCTCCCTTTACTTCTCATGAGGAATCTACAATGCCTATGGTCATAGATGGATAGGCAAGGGCACAGATGACTTTAGAGAAATATGTTGATATGGGATAGGGAGTAGAGGAAGTGGCTCTTACTACATGGACTGTGGTTTTAGATATGAAGAAGAGAGGTAAATCTTCTCCTCACCTGGGCATTTTTCAAAAGGATGGGAGGAAAGGGGTTTATGAGAAAAATGTTAAAATAGGATGAAAGAAGGATTTGGAGAAGATTAAGATGATAGGGGAGACCTTGGTGGAGTCAAGATCTATTAAGACCCTAGACTCCCACTTTTTGACTCCTCCCAAATGATCATCATTTCTTGGAATGTAATGGGCTTGAACAACAGCCCTAGACAAAAAGTTGTTTAGGAATTAGTTAGAAGCCATTCTCTCGATGTTCTCTTTCTTCAAGAGACTAAGGTTTCTATGGAATGTATGATGAGTATCACACCTAAGGTGTGGAGGCAAGGTCAATGTCAGTGCATTGGAGCTCAGGGATCTTCGGGGGGTGTGGCATGTCTATAGAATCCGTGAAAGATTCAACTAGTGTCTTAGATTTCCTTTAAGTCCTCCTTATCCATGGTGTCTTTATGCTTTGAGTCTGGGGAATTAGTTATTTTTTCTAATGTCTATGCTCCTATAGATTTCCAAGGTAAACTTCAGGTATGGAATAATATTCATGTGGTTCATAGATTATTTCCTTACTTGCCATGGATTATTACTTGAGACTTTAATGCCATTCTATATTTAACTGAGAAATGGGGAGGGAATGTAAGACTGGAGCCATCCTCAATCTTGCTTAGAGATAATATTTCGGCACTAAATCTCGTGGATGTCAAGCGTAGCAATGGCCACTTCACATGGAACAATATAAGGGTGGGTGACAGGTGCATAGCTAAGCGTCTTGACCGCTTCATGGTTTCTTACTTTTTTAGAGGATTGTGGTCTTCTAGATCTGAGATATTAGATTGGAGAGGGTCAGATCATTGGCCCATAAAGCTTATTATTTCTTTAGCCAGGGTGCCTCAGAAGTTGCCTTTCAAGTTCTAGCTCATGTGGCTCAGGGACTCAGACCTGTATGGATGTGTCACTGAATGATGGAAGGTAGGCAGACCTACTTTTGGTTCAATTATGTATATTTTTGACAAGCTTCTCCAATATGTTAAGTATCAGTTCAAACGCTGGAATTAGTGATGCTTTAGGAACATGTACCAGGCAAAAAATGAGGCTTAAATGCATTTGAATGATGTTACCAGGATGATTAGGGAAGAGGGGGTGTCTAAATATTTGTTATGAGAGGAAGCTAGAGCTCTAAAAACATTGGAGGAATGGGAGCTAAGAGAGGAAATATTTTGGAAGCAGAAAGCGTGAAATGTGTGGCTTTAAGAGAAGGATAAGAATACTGCATTCTTCTTCAATTCAGTGAAAGCCAAATAACATGGTAATTATATATCACCTTTGGTGATAGACAGAGGGGAGGTTATCCACTCTACCCAAGGTATTTGTAATGAGGCTGAGCAGTATTTTGCCTCTTTATTTAGAGAGGAAGTGCATGGGGAATCGGCTGCAGAGGCTCAGGTTCTCTCCTGTATTCCTTCTTTGGTTTCTTTGGAAATGAATGAGCATCTTATCAGAGCCATATCTATGGAGGAGCTAGAGAAGACTGCCTTCCAAATGCAAAAAGGAAAGGCACTTGGTCCAGATGGATTCTTGATTGAATTCTTCTAGGAATTCTGGGACATTATCAAATTAGATTTACTAGCAGTCGTTCAAGAATCCCAGACGAATAAGTAGATGCTCTGGGCCCTAAACTTTACCTTCCTGGCTCTCATTCCCAAGGGGGAGGGAGCTGATTAGTTAAGTCAATTTTGCCTCATCTCCCTATGTAATGTAATTTAAAAATTTATATCAAAGTTGATTGCTGAAAGGTTAAAAAAGTGGCTTACAGTGCTTATTTCAGAAGAGCAATGTGGCTTTGTGGAAGGCCGTCAAATCTTGGATGGAGTGGTTGTGGCTAAAGAGACTATCCATTCCATGGCCAAGTCTAAAGAAAAAGCTATGTTCATCAAGCTGGACATGAGCAAGGCTTATGATAGAGTCCATTGGTCCTTCCTATAGAAGATTTTGGGTGATTTTGGTTTTGAGGACGAATGGATTTGCTGGGTTATGAGTTGTGTGAATTTGACTTCTTTCTCAGTGTTGATTAATGGATAGCACTCTAATCTCTTTGGGGCCTCTTGGGGCTTGTGGCAAGGCAACCCTCTCTCTCCTTACCTGTTTCTTCTTCTGGTGGAAGGGCTAGGATGGTTAATTAAAAGGAATGTTGGAGGGGGCTTTATTCAGGGTTGGCAATGGGGAGGAGGTCTTCTTGTACAATCTCACTTGTAGTTTGTGGATGATGTAGCTCTGATGGGAATGGTGACTATTAGGGAGGCTTCTAATATGTGCAAAGGCTTAGATGTTTATCTTGTAGCTTCAAGGCAGTTAATTAATGAGGGGAAGTCTTTTATTTTTTCTTCAACACTCCACTTCCCATTCAATGAAGAGTTGCTAATATTTTCAGGTTCTAAATTGGAAATCTTCTTTTGTTATACCTTGGGATTCCCATCTCGAATGGTAGGTAGTCTAGGGAGTTGTGGTAGGGTATTCTAGACAAGGTGCATGCCAAAGTGAATCATTAGACCCATCATTGGCTATCCTTTGCTGGTCAGGTTTAGCTACTTCAATTGGTAGTGTACGCACTTCCTATATATAGGTGTATGATCCAAGTGGCACTAGTGAGCTTTGTTAGAGGCCTAGATTCCTTAGCAAGACAGTTTTTATGGGCTGGTAATTTATCATCAACTAAGTGGAGCCTCATCAAGTGGGAGGTAGTTTGCAGCCCAAAAAGGTTGGGTGGTCTTGGTTTAAGGCAGTCATTGCTTTCTGGTACTGCTCTGGCAGCAAAATTGTATTGGCAGTGGTGCATTGAATAGGGCCGAGTGTGGGATAGAATATTATCACATAAGTACCTTCTTGGGATCCCTTAGAAAGATACCCCTTAGTGTAGCTTGATAGGGAAAGGTTCGGAAATTTGATCTACGCTCAAGAAAGGGGCTGCACTCATTAAGCAAGGACTATTCTAGATCTGAAAGAATGGGATGGAGGCATAGTTCTAGCAAGACTCTTGTGACGGCTATCCTCCCATAGTAATCCAATATCCTCACTTAGGTATATTATCCTAGAGTTTTAGTGAAGCTAGCTGGACGAGGGTGGGGGACTTTAAATATTTTTCCTGTCATGGGTAGGTGGTGGAAGCAAGATGGAAAACCCCAAGCGAGTGGCCTATTTTTGGTTTATAGGTAGAGTGTGTTGAACTTCAGTACATTCTCTCTAGTCGCAACTATAACACCCTTTTGGATAGTGATGTTTTGGCTTGGGCTCCCAATCTGAAGGGTACATACACTATGTCTTTTGGTTATTAAGAGTTGATTTCTCAGCAGCTTGACGGGGGGAGGGAAGTTCATTGGTGGAAAAAAGTCTGGAATAGATTTTCTTGGCCAAAGTGTAATTGCTTTATTTGGACTTTGGCATGGAATAGATGCTTGATGTGGGAAAATATATCGAAGAGGGGCTTTGTTGGACCCTTGAGGTGTGTTCTCTGTAATGGTGGGGAGGAAGATTTGTAGCACTTATTCTTTCGCTGCCCCTTCACTATGCAATTATGGCATTTCTGGTGGGAAGTGTGGAAATGCTAGTGTATTCATGCATCTTCCCTGACAGATTTTTGGGTGAGATTGAGGAGGCCCCCCTCCTCAGCTCCCTTCTTGTAGGATGTCTGGTGTGCTAGTCCTATCTTTCTACTGTGGCAAGTTTGGTTGGAAAGGAATCACAAAATTTTTTGGGGGGAAAATTTGGGGATTCAACAGGTATGGACTAGAATCATGGGAATGATCCAAAAAATTGTGAAAGCTAAGAGTGAGATTATCTTGCCAATGGAGAAGAGTGATGCTGAGATAGTTGACTGGCTGGGTGTTCAGGGGATATCTCTAGCCTTAGCTTGTACCAGGAGAGGTAGACACATGAAATAGAGAGTTTAGAGGATGGGGAAATGGTTTCCATCTCCTGCTAGTTTTTTGAAAATTAATATGGATGGTTCTTCCAGGGGTAATCCAGGGATGGCTAGGATTGGTAGGGATTCTTCTGGTTTAGTGGTTTTTGTTTTTGTGGCTAATAAAGGGGTACAAACCATTAATAGGATGGAAGGCTTGGTGATCCTATATGCTTTGAAATGAGCTTATGATCTGGGGTGGAGGAAGGTGATTTGTGAGGCCGATTCTCAGGTCTTGGTCAATCTGCTTCTTGAGAGGAAGATCAGTGATGTTAGTTGGCAGCTGTCTACATTGGTTCAGTAGATTCTTTACGTTAGTTCTTGTATGGAGTTAGTGTCTTACACCCATATTCCAAGGGAATGGAATAGGGTGGCCGATTGCTTGGCAAAATGGGCATCAGAAGATTTAGATGGCCAAAAGATTGATGGCTGGGAGCAGTTGCCCTATGCATTATGTTAGGACTTGGAGAGGATTATTGTAGAAGATGAGAGAGGTACTGGAGAGTGATTTTCTTGTTCTTGTTGTTTTTTGTAGCTTCTGGTGGTTCCTGGGGCGTTGGCCCTAGGCTATTTTATATTTTGTTGTTCTAAGTTTTAATAAAGTTTTTACCCCTATTTTTCAAAAAAAATAATTTTTTTATTAATATATATTTGATTATATTATATTTATTATTGGCATCTTAAATATAAATAAATATTAATAAATTGAATAAAAACAAGTTTTCTAAATTATTAAATTTATCCTTCATTAATAACAATAATATTTTTTTAATTGATAGTTTTATCTGTTGTGAATTAAATGTTGAAGCACCTTGCATGTAATATATACCCAATATATATAAACAATAATTATCACAATAATTTAAGTATTTTATAACCTTTTTAATGGTTAAAATTATAATGGATTCAATACTAAAGAATGAATATATTATATTTGATTTTGAAACCTTTAATACATTGGTATATTTATATTTAATATCAAAATGGATGTTTATAAAATTAAATTTATAAATTTAAATATTTTAATGGTAAAAAATGTTAACTATTTTATATAAATATTAAATGAAAATTAATATTTTTTGGTAACACATTAAATTTCAAAACTTAAATTTAAATAAAAAGTATTGTTTGGAGTTCCTATAATCTTTCTTATCTCTTTTTAAGTACTCTATTTTTTACTACATTCTTAAATTTTTTTTCTTAATAATTTTCTAATTTATATTTTCAGTTTCTCTAAAATTTGAGAGTTTTAAGCAAGGAATGTATAGGCTTTAAGTGTTCATGATAGGAATAAAGTGATACTATGCAACATTAGGTGTAAGTCCCACTAATTTTTTAATACAATGACATTAAGTATTTATTTCATCAATTGAGTTGTATAATTATCAAATAAAAGAATAATACATGTTTAAAAGAAACTATTTTATTTTTTAATAATAATAGATGACTGTTTTCTTTAAATGGCAATGTGAAATTTTAATTTTTGAATCATATTTAACTTATGATGTTAAATTCAATGTATAATGATCTCTTTTTTAAAACAACATGATATACAATATTTTAATGATATAAAATCCAATAAAATTTGGTTGAAAGGTTATGTTATATTATTATATATATATAAAATCCATTAAAAAATATATATAATCCATTAAAAATTTTAAATGAAAACTATACTAAAATTTTTATTTATCTAAAAAGTTGGAAAAATTATATAAATTGTATACAATGCATTAAAATATATAGAATACATTGTAATAAATACTTGTTTCATTAGTTAACTTATTGACAAGTAAAAACATTAAATATTTTTTGTATTATTATTATAAATGGCTTGGTTGTGTGGATAATATCTCCTTAAGCTCCATAACTTCTATATTCCCCATAAATTAGGAAGTATTAAAATTTAATTTTGATGGTGCCTCTATAAAAAATATGTGTTTAGAAGGTAGTGGGTATTTTTGGAGATCATGAGTGATGACCTTTCCCAATTTTATCTCTAGATATCTGGTCTAATACAACTAATGTTGCTTTATAAATAGCCCTCCTAAAAGCTATCAAAAATTTTATGATGAAATGATCAAAGAAGATCATAGTTGAGTGGGACTTGTAGCTGAAAATAAAAGTGGCCTCTAGTTGTAGTGTCTAAGAATGGAAAACCAAGAATATAATGGATTAAATTTATTTATTAGATACAAATTAAGTTTTATATGATTGATTTTTAGCACATAGGAGAGATTGTAATAATTCTACTGATTTGGAAATAAACAAGGGATTTGGTTGGATTGGATCCATTGGAAAAATAAGATCCTTTTGAGAACCACTCCTCCCCAAGGATATGTAGACCATCCTTGCATGGGATGCATCTAACATTGTATATAAATGTAATCCCTTCCTAGTGGGTGGTGATGGTGGATATAAAATGCTCTACTTTGTAATTAAATTTCATGATCTTTGGTCGTAATTATGTCAAATATTTTTTAATACTTTCCACAATTTCTAAATTGGTGGTATGTTGAATAGCAATTGTTTATTAGAAACCTTTGATGTAGAATCCCAAACACATTTAGTCTATATATAATTTATTAATATATTTTAGAAATTTTGATATCACATTGATGTGTTGGGAATCCTCGTCTTATGGATTTAAGCCTTCTTTCCATGATGGTTATTTGTTATTTCTCAAGATGCATAAATCACATATTTGTTTGGTTTTAAGTATTTTTATCTATTAGTTTGTTATTGTGATAGAGAAATATTAGTTTATTTCCTTTCTTTCATTTCATATGTATGAACAAAAAAATATTTAAGTGCATGAAAGTACAAAGAAATCATTTTATTCTAGTGGTTGGCTTATTTTCCTCACCTTCATTTTTTATTATATTGTGTTTGATTTGTGAGTATGAAAATATTTTTTTTGGTTTGATTTTTAATTATAATTTTTGAGAAGAATTTTTATGCTAGTTTGATAGGCTTAGACGGGAAAATGTTTTGGGAAAAAATTTCAATTTGGTGGGAGCCTCCTTTTGCCTCAAATAGCATATCGAGTTTGTCTATGTGAACGAAAACCAACTTAGTTTCAATATATGAGAGAGTATTTAGCATGGCATTAACATTATTCCATAAATCATCTTGTGTCATAGGTGAACATATTTTCCACAATTATTTTGTTTATACATTTTGAAATAAAATTAATGGTTCTTTTTTTATAAGTTTGTATTTTTATTAGAATTTTTATCATCTCTACTTTAGAAAATTAATTTCAATTTATGAGAGAGGATCAATATTTTTTTTGTATAGATGAAAATAAACTTGTTGAGATTGTTATTTTGTTGTCCATATCTCCTTTATTGTGGGGTTAAAGATATGAATATTGAATTTTTAGCTTGAATTGTGATGATTAGAAACATTTTGTTTATCTCATTTATTCTTTTAATTTTAATAATAAGTTTAAATTTTCCTAGATTCATTTCGTGGGATGATGTTATAGAATGTAAACCCAATTTGATAGAAAGTTCCATGTATATAAGACTATATTCTTTTTATTTTTACTACTAAAGAAATGTTGGAATTTTTTCTTTGTTTGTCCATGTCTGAATAAAAATGTTGGAATGCATAAGAGTTAATTGAGTTCCTTTATGTGTAGGGAAATGATGTTTATGGGCCATATGATTTTTTTCAATGGTTCTCCTTTTATTAATCCTATTTGTGTATACTTAATGTATCCCTTAATTCAAGTGTATGAAAAATGATTTTTTGGTTTCTTTTTTTATTTTAATTTATGTTAATAAGTTTACTATTGATTTCAATACATTGGTTGATAAAATATTGGAAGTATCAAGTTTAATTTAGTGAGATTTTGCTTATACCACGAATAAGGTTCTACATTGGTCTACATACAATAAAACCAACTTGGTGAGATGGTTGCTCTATTTTTAGTCTCTCTCTAAAGTATGAATTTTGAATTTTTTGAATTAACTAAGAGCTTAGAATGTTTTTTTTTCTTGGTATCCTTTTTTATTAATAGGAAGAAATTTAATGTTAATTTAAATGCATATAATATTTTGCATTGGCATGTGTGTAAGAAAATAATCTAATTTTAAATGTATGAGATCAAATTAAATATATTTATAACATATTTTCCATTATGATTTTTTTTCTAAATTTAAAAAAGAGATTTATTTTTTTTGTGTAGGAAATTCATCTTAATTGGTTCACTGGAATATCTTCCATGTTTATTTTTTCCAAATGAAGCTTTAAATATTGAATTATAAGAAGAAGATTAATGTTGATTTAAATAATTTAATAGTCTAATTCATTGATTACATGAAATAAATCAACATAGTCTAAACCTATGAGAGTAAATTTAAGGTCGATAGGGTATTTTCCATTACTAATTTTGTCCTATTTATTTTAAAGCAAAATTTATGATTTTTTTTTAATGAGGTTATATGTTTAATTTATTTATTTAATTGTTTTTACCTCAAATAATTATAATTTAGGATATGAGATTTAGTTATTTTAGTCTAAAAATAATCAACTTGGTTAATTGGTTGAATTTTTTTAGCGTTTCTTTTTTTTTCCTTATTTGAGGTAGTTGAGGTTATACATCTTAAGCTTTTATATTGAAATAAAATATTCAAAGTCATTTTTTGATTCATTTATTTCTTTAAATTTATAAGGATCTTAATATTAATAAAAATTACTTTAGTAAGATTTTTTTAAAATGGAAATATTCAATTACACTTATAAAGGGTATTATCTAGGATTGTGTATTTGTGATATAGTCAATGGTTGTTGTTGTAATGCCCAATTTATATATTTAATAATTAGTTATATTTGTTTTAATATTTAAAATAGGTAATTTTATTTAATAAAATATATAATCATTAATTTATAAAATTAAATTTTATGTTAATATAATATGATTCTTGTGATGCTTTTAGGTGGGCATTACATGTTGTACACATTACTTGAGATTGTTTCAAGTAGAATTGATTTGGATATATTAAGGTATGGAAATTTTATGTGTGAAATGGTGTGGATAAATATAGGGATACCAAGTGATGGAAATTTAACTACATAAATAATCTATTCACCATTATTTCCCCTAGGGTGTTGAATGTGTTTCTATTTTGTCTAGTCTTGTTTGATCTATTGAACTTGTTGTAAATTTGGTATGAATAAAATTTTAATGTATTTATTATTGTTTTCAACCTCTTCCCATATTACCCTTGACCCTTAAAATTCTAAATATGAATATTGTATATTTTAAAGGTTCATTGAATTATGACCACTTGAAAGACTTAGATTTTGAGAAGAAGGGATAATTATGAAGATGTATTGGACAAAGGTTGGCTTCCTTAGGTATTTATTTAAGCATATAAAATTTATAGACGGGTTAAGGAAAATATTCTTAGAATATTTTTAGCATTTGAGTGTCTATTGAACATCCTAAATGTCTTGGCTGAATGGAGAGTAAATGAAGTGTAAGGTAGATAAAATGGAAGTGTAAGATGGGAATAGTGCCCATGCGAATTATAAGAGATATTTATTGATTTTAAAGCATAGTTAATAGTGAGGAATATTTTTAGGGAATGTCTTGGCATAGGATATTGACATCTGGAAAGTTTCACTTGGGTAAAATTTTAGGGATTTTTATATAAGTATGAGAGTTATTCATTTGAAAGGGGTTCTTTTTTTTAAACTTATTTTATTATTTTATTTCATTTTTAGAGGTTCATCCTTATTTATTATTTAATTTTAATTCTTATTCTTTGTACCCTCTCCCATAATAAAAGGCAAAGTAATAAAATCTAGTTTTTTCAAAATAAAAAAAATAAGAGAAGAATAGAGAGCTCATGAAACACCAATAAAGTGAAAAGGATAAATAAGATTAGAGATAAAATCTATTGTAATTAAGAACTACCAAATCTAACTTTACCTAGACAAATAATCAACCACGAGAAACTACCTTCCTTATACCCATTCAAGAGATAGGGTCTTTCATAGTCCATTGAGAACCATGTCTAATAGAAATAAAATCATATAATTGAATCCTTTCTAATTTTGTATTGCATCCCCTATGAAGATGAAGCTTAAGTTAGAAATTAGTCATGGACAACAATGCATTTGTTGAATAAATTATGAGAAACTCCCTACAAAAATGTCCCCCTTGATCCCTTGGAAAGGAAAAAATCCCTCTTGATATTCATCAAAAATAAATTCTTAGATATCTAAATAATTGGCACTCACTACCATCTTGTTTACCAAACACTCAAAAATATGTTTATCACAACCAAGAGAGGGAGGGTTGTCCAAATGTGTGAATAAATCAGGATGAATAGATGGGGGACTTGAGCATGCTAAGGATTTAAAAACCTCCACCTTACTTCCCTAGAAGGCATCAATGCTTACTGAGGCATCTCCCATAGGGATTTCATTCCCAAGACTCCCATAACCAAAACTAATAGGATAAAGAGAATCTCATGTAAATCTTGGATTTGCAACCAAGAATTCCTTGGGAACATTCATTTCCTCAATTAAAGAAACTAAAACATGATGATATTTCTTCTTATTACACTGCTATAAACGTAAGGAAGCTGACCTTTATGAAATCATTTTAGAACACTCTACCATCTTGTGCAACATATTAATGCAATGAAAGTAAAAAAAGGGCAAACCTTTGTGGTTAATAAACTATGTGCACACCCCTTTTCAAGATTATATGAAAATAAAATAATGCAAAGGTTTAGATAGATCTAAAAAATATTAACTATGATAAATTTAGTTTCAACTTCTATTTCATTGTCTATTTTAACAAATGTTTCAATATTGTTGACTAGATTTTTCATCAAAGTAAGATTAGACAAGAATGTATCAAATATGATGAGTCATGATCTTACCAATTAAGGAAAATATTTAAAGGCTATAAATATCTAATAAATGATTCAACTACAATCTCTAACCCCCAAATTCTTCTCTTTAAATTTTATGCCATCTTCCACTTGACTTGCTTATGAAGACAAATCCTCACATCTATGGACCTAAAAAAGCCATGACTATGTCTACCTTAAGGGGCTATATGTACCTATTTGTCAATGATAAGATTATGTCTAAGGGTGAGACACTTCTTCATAATCACACATCTGCCCCCTACTTCAATATCTGAGCATAGGTATTACTATAGATGAAAACCAATCCCATTTATTATCACATGCAAAATAGAACTTTGGAGAAGATTACATATATTGGGTAAAACAAAGGGGACCAAGGACACACAAACACACCTTTGTTATAAAAAACCATAGTTACTTGGGCCACATGAAATCTCTACCTTTTAAAGAAATAAACAAACCAAAAAAAACCCATTATCTAAAAGAACCATAGGTATGTCAGATATGTTGTGCCAAACTATTCTTTCCACTAAATAAATTAAAATAAAGAGGTTAACTTTCTCAACATAATTTAAATCACCACCTTTCTTCCAAATTTATTCTCTACCTTAAAAATCAAGTCATTTGGAATAAAAATGAGGTGCCTCAGTACAAAAAGACACTAGGATATCACCTAGGGTTACATTTAGCTCCACCAAGTTTTCCCTAGCAATATCCTTAAGACTATCCAACATAATATGGGACATATAAACACCTAATCTAGTATAATTATCAACCCAAACAACATCCCTCACTCTATCAGATAGTATTCATTAAGAAGAAATAGGATCATATGAATGAGATGAACTGAAGAGCTTTATTTTTTTAAAAAAATATAATAATTATGGAAAGGGTTTGATAAATTAGGGCATGTTGAAAATCCCCACTCCTCTTAATTATTCAACTAAAACATATGTAAAAAGTATACCTTATAGACCTTCGATGACCCCAACAACCTTAGATAACCACTATTAACTTTAGAAAACATGACCTTCCCCTTGTGATGACACCCTTAACCAATAAGTGCTTGTTCTATTGCTTCCCTTGTTTTTATTGTTTCCATTTTCCTCTTTTTTTTAATTTTGAATCAAGCTAGGAGTGATTTTTTTTTAATGCATGAAACATTATATTTTTATATAGTCCTTTTATTAATTAGTATTTTAGAGTGATTATCCTTTTGATATTTATACTTTTGGATGTGTTTTTGATACCTTGGTACAAGAATGGTTATTCTCTTATGTAACTATAGTTGTGTATCTCCTACACTATTTCCTAAGATTAGGCCATGTTTTTCCCATGTAAAACTTATGGAATCTATGCAATGCTTCAAAATGAGAGTTATTTGTTTTGGGTTGCTTAGGGTAGTTTCCTAATGATGGAGCTCCTTCTAGATTTGGTCTTGTAGCATCCTAGAGCACGGAGTTGGGACTAGTTATATTTTTTTTTCTATCATTCATAATTGATAGAATCCATTAAATATATAGTTTTTTTCAGTTTAGAAGTATAGAGTGAAGAAAAACATAAATTTAGTTGAACTTGCAAGCATTTAACACTTTTCTTGATCCCTTGTTGGAAGGAGTAAATTTTTAAAATAATGTATGTTATTAATTTGAGGCATAATGAATTATAAATATTATGGGAAAAAATCCTACATGTCTAGCTATAGTATATTAATAAGTGTCATTCCCTTATAAGTTTTGGGGTGCTTAGGGAAATCATCTAATGATGAAAAATGGATTGAAGGTGAGCTCCTTCTAGATTTGGTATTGTGTTTTGCCTCGAGGAATGGAATTGGGACTAGTTATCCTTTTCCTATCATTCATAATTTTATAAAAATGATTGGTTTTTGGAAGCCATGAAATATATAATTTATTTCAATTTATAAATTTAGAGAAATAAAAACATGTAAATTTAGTTTAGCTTACAAGAATTATGACACTTTTCTTGAGCCCTTGTTAGAAGTATTAATTTTTGTAAATTATGGATCTTATTAATTTTTAGGTTTAATAGAATATAATTTTTTTTTGAAAAAGAAAAACTATTTTTATGGTTATAATATATTAATAAACACCATTTCATTAAATCTATACATATTCATTAGAATTTGAACTAGTTTTATAATTATTGAAATTAGATTTATATTTTGCTATGATTGGTTTTTAACTAGTTGTGTATTAGATTCCATTTTTTTATTATTGATTTTAACTAGAATGATATTGGATTCCAATATAACTATTATTAGGTTTCAAATACTATGGAAGTACACTTCAATTATATCTTAATTGGGTTTTTACTTTTAGATTCATATTTAAGTTAAATGGGCCAATAGGTAAGTATGGTCCAATAATTGAAATGGGTCTTGGTCACATTATGTTTCATACTTGTCATAGTATTATTACCTAATATTATTGATAGTACCATTTAGTTTTATTCATATTTTATCATATATCAACCAATAACATCATGAAATGTAAGATTTATAATTATTAATAAACTAATTTAAGACACAATTACACCATGTAAAAGTATTGGACAACACTTTTCATCAGATATAAAATCATTGAATTAGAACCTTGAAAAACTAAAGTGGTTTTCGCATACATTTATGGAAATTTCAAAAGTTCATACTTTATGTACTAGGCTATATGAAATAATTAATCACTTTATGTAAAAATTGATATATTCTAAATCAAGGTTCACATTTATTTATATGCCATAGATAACATGATAGTTTCATGACAATCAAAATGAGTCATAATATAATCTGAAATTCATAAAATAACATGTCCATGGAGGCCCATTATAATTTAAAGTTAATATGTGCTCTAGGAGAGTATATTACTCTACGACCCCATGATACCATGATCCTACTATGATTTACACATGTATTAACTTTGATATTGCATGTATGTTTAAAACATTTATGAGATTTATTGGTTTTCTAGACATGGTCATGATATGTTGGAATATTTTGAGTAAGAAAAGATGGACATATGGAGAGATATACTAGACTTAAAGTTTCAATAGAACTACACATTTTGTTGATGCCACCCTAAGATCAAAAGATACCTTCATAACTCCATGTATTTGTGATGATTGACATGTCTTCTCTTCTAATGTTTTATCATTATTAAAATTAGTATATATTTGTTTAAACCTAAATTAATTAGATATGTGGAATCTAGGATTAATAAATATTTAAGTAGTTATAAAACAAGGGTAATAAACTATTCTATATTAGTTCAATTAATATAAAACTCATATAAATGATATTATAAATTTATTCAACTTAGATTGATAAAAATAATGAAACACAACTACTAAAAAGAAATGTAATAAATAGGCACAATAGTACTCAGTTGGTTTACTATGCATAGGATGATTTGGTCTTGAAACAAGTGTTAAGTATGAAAGATCAAAATACTAGACTAGTCATCAGATTTTAAAAATATTCCTTATGTGGTTATGGACACTATAATTGACACTAGTGTCTAACTGTGATGCATGCTCCCAATACATAATAATTATTAGATATAGATGCAACCAAATTTATCATTCTGGGTTTTCTATTTCTTTTTTATTAATGTATGATGATATGGGATATATCTTGTCTCTCTTCTCTGATTGATAAAAACCCTAGCTCTTCACCTTTATTCCTTATTGTAATGAGTTTTATAAAAAAATGAGTTAGTGAGATCATGATGTCGAGCCACCCCAAAGACCCCTTTATCAATGGGCACGACCCACATAGCCAATATTCCAAAGAGAGCCTAATATTTTATAATTTTACCTAATATGTGGGAAAGTGTGTGCACAAAGGTGCAATATGCTATAAAAAAACTCATGTAGTGATATATCTTGTAATTCAGTTAATATTACGCATGGATTTCTCTTTGAATGCTTTATAATTATGATATGATTTCTCTTATAC
>JARHVA010001718.1:0-55000 GCA_037957365.1 Torreya grandis
GGGAGTATGTTACTATACATAGAACTATAGGCACTAGAGTAGAACAAGATTCAAAGGAGCCAATAGTATTTTGTTGGAGGATTATTATAGGTGTGCAATAGGCTCATGTAGGTGATATGATATTTTAAAAATATGATTTTGATAGTTTGAAAAATGGAGATATTACCTAGATGTTGTATAGGTAGAAGGTGGAGTATGTAATATATATGAGTTATATTATGATAGAGTGTTATTTGATAAGTCAAAAATAGTATATGGTTGAAAGATATTGACTAGATAGTGTATGATGTTGGTTTGATATGCAACAAGATGCTCTTGGAGCAAAGCATTTATTCACTTAGAGTAATTGAAATACACCTCAATGGGGTATAAGGGTAGATAGAGATGTATCTTGGGTTGATTATGATAGTATTACATTGGTATCATGGGATTATTAGATAGTGCTATTTGATCTTGGTTTTATTGTAGTATATATATCCTAGTGGATGTAGAGGAGGCTGTTGATACCATTATAGATATAATCTAGGATAGGGTTAGTGAGAAGAGTATTAGAGGCATAGGCTAGACTACATAGATGGAGAACACAGAGGGAACAATAATATGATGGTATAGATGGTGGGGTTGGTCTTGCACTAATGGTTATAGATGGAGATGTAGGAGTGGGGTAGGTACCTATAGCCATAGGGACAAGGATAAGACATAGTAGAGGTGATAGTGATGGACCATCAGGGACATCTATGAGACTTGAGGATTAGGCTCGTATAGCTAATCTAGAGTATGAGGTGAAAGGTAAAGTGGCTGAGATATATAGTATTACTATAGAGAGGGATAGGAACTAGTGTTTACTAGATAACCTTGAGAGATAGTTATCCCAAAGAGACATACAAATGGGTCATGTTCTAGTATGATTTTTTACCTTATTGTGGTATATTAGTGATTAGGATAGATAGATATCTACCCTTTAGGGGTAGGTCACATAAATTTAGGGGTGTTTCTTGATTTTCATAGACTAGGCTTAGCTATAGAGAGGTAGAGCTTTAGGTGGAAAAGAGAGTGAAGGAGGGGAGTATGACACTCCTCCAGAGATGGAGTATTGGGAGATGTGATGTGACAAGTATCTTTACTGACTATAGAGGCTTATATGAGGGGGTCATGCCAACAGATTTTTGAGCACCATATTATAGGGCTAGCAACTAGACTTCCTCATAATCTATTCATCAGCTATTGAGAGGGCCTCATGGACCACCTAGGTTTTGATATGAGATACTTATAGGATTTTAGACTTTTATATTCATGTTTTGGCACATGGATGTCCATGATGCATATGTTGTATATGATTTTTGACATGTTCATGGACATTTTATTTTGACTATATATATGGTGATGCATTTTTTTGGTGATATTGTGATGTGATGCATTTGTGGATTTGTGTGTTATTTATTTATTTTATGAGTATGAATTGTTATGGTTATGATGCACTTGTAGGATTGATGGTGAAATTTAATTTTTTAATGTATTTTATTTTATGGTACTAATTTTTTGATGTGATATAATTATTTATGTTCATCTTGTGATGTTTATGAGATTGTGTATTTTCATGGTTATATGATGATGGTAATGTATGCAAATGGATAATGATGTAGGAATAGAGTAAATGATGAAATTAATTACTTTATGTATTTTAGATGACTTATGCATAATGGTTTTAGGATTATAATGATTTTATTTATTTATTTTCATAGTGATGTGATCATGATGTTATTTATGGAACTAACTTGTGAATGAGATGATAAAGGAATATATATTATGTGAATGAATGATATCTTGGATGATGATATAGGTCATGTTTTGAGCTAATGATGAGTATGATTATGATAAATGATTTAGACATAGTATGTGGTGATTATCATGATGTTTTCAAAATTAATAAATAGGTAAGTACAAGGAAATGATGGGCCAAAATGGGGTCTTAAGTGGACATGTTTTTATTGGAAAAAAAATCAACTTGTATGGATTATTTGAGACACCTACATTCAAATTTTGAAGATGTCATGTGAACATGAACTGTAGCATTTCAAATATTGTTTCTAAAATAGAAACTTTTTTATGAAATGGTCAAATATAAGTAGGTCAAATGCCATAAATTTGAAGAGGCAGTAATTTTTTCTAAAAAGCTGAGTAGACAGATTTTCATGTGACCCATCATTTTTTAAGCATCATTTAGTTTTGTTTTAAACCATTTGGTGGAAATTTAGACTAAGATCATTCAGTTTAAAACATATATTTTTTAAAATTAATCAAGGAATACTTTTTTTATTAATTTCACAAGTCAATAGACCCTAAAATATGATCAATAATGTATAATTGACATTACAGCCCCCCTAACCACCTTAAAAATTATTGACAATTAGATTTTTTTTAATGTCTATATAGTTAGGTCTATTTTTGAACCATATAATATTTTTTATTTGAATTTATGAATCAAAAGATACATAAACAAAGATGAACATGTATAGTTCTAGCATATATTATTATAAAAATACTTAGAAATAAATATTAATAACAACCTTAAAAGTAATGAAAATATAAAATATACATACATACATAAAAAAATACATGCACGCGCGCGCGCACACACACACACACACACACACACACACACACACACACACACACACACACACACACACACACACACACACACACATTTAGGAAGAGGAGAATGTATTCCATGTTGTAGTAATATTTTCAAGAAAAAAAATGATAAATTCATAGTGTTTAACATGGTTGAAGTTGAATTTTATTTTTTTATTAAAAAAACACATATTTAGTTGTGTGTTTGCAGGTCTATACCTCATGCTCAATAATCCAAGCCTTTATTGAGACTTTAGGTGTGTGTTTTAAAATTAAAATATAAGAAATACATAAGCAAAAGTATGACGCACACAGTAGTACCACATACGTGGATTTACCACATACATAATTTATGGTGAAATGCATTTCACCATCATATTATTTTGTTATAATTTTTTATATTATTTTCAATACAAACTTATAACTTATGGTTTAAGGTATAGGGTATAGTGTACAATCACAAAGGAAATTAAGGAAATTTTGAGCTACTTGAACCTATTTATGACTATAAAATGTGATTTTGGGCATACTTAGCCCCAATAGAATAAACAATTGAGACAATTAGTAAATTAGGATAATAACTAATGTGGTTTTCATTGAATTAATCCATTTAAATGTAATTCTTACTCTAAGAGATTTTATGTGGGTTTAAATATATTGTTTTAAGGTTTAAGGTTTATAATTTATGATTTAGGGTTTAGGGATTAGGGATTAGGGTATATCGAGTTTAGGTTTTAGGGTATAGGGTCTAATCATGAAGGCACATGGGCTAAATTGATATCCTTTAACCTATTTTTGACTAAAAAATATGATTTTAGGCTCAATTGGCCCTAGGCATGTCATTACAGATTAAGATAATTAGTCAATCAGGGTAATGAGTGATGTAATTTGGGCCAAATTAAGCCCTATGAACATAATTATTATTATAAATGATGTTAATTAAGGATAAATTATTTGGTTTAGGGTTTAAAATTTAGGTTTTAAGGTTCAATCGTGAAGGCAATTGAGCTATTTGAACCTATTTATGGTATAAAAAGTGATTTTGGGAATAATTAGCCCTAATGTCATCACAAATTGAGTGAATCAGCCAATTGGGCTAATAAGTAATATGATTTTCATTGAATTGATCACTATGAACATAATTAAGTGGGGTTAAATTGAATGGTTTAAGGTAAATATGGATTAAATTTTGAGGTTTAAGGTTGAGGGTTTAGGGCTTAAGGCTTAGGGTATAAGGTCTAATTGTGAAGGCAATTAGGGCCAAATTGATATCCTTTAACCTATTTATGACTAAATAATGTGATTTTGGGATCAATTGGCCCCCATGTCATCATAAATTGAGCCAATTATTCAATTGGGGCAATGAGTGATGTGATTTGGGCTCAATGAAGCCTTGTGAATGTATTCTTACTTTAAAAGATGTTAATTGAGGCTAAATTAATTATTTTAGGATTTAGGATTTAAAATTTAGGGTCTAGAGTAGATAATCATGAAGTAAATTAAGCTTCTTGAACCCATTTATGAGTATAAAAAGTAATTTTAGTCATAATTAGCCACAACGTCATCACAAATTGAGCTAATCAATCACATGGGCCAATAAGTAATGTGATTTGCATTGAATTGAGACATGTAAACATAATTGAGGTTAAATATAATGGTTTAATGTAAATATGGCTTACAATTTAAGGTTTAGGGTTTAGGTTTTATGGTTTAAGGTTTTGTGTATATAGGGTTTAGGTTTTAGGGTATAAGATCTAATGGTGAAGGTAGTTAGGGCCAAACTTAGCTCTTTTAACCTATTTTTAACTATAAAATGAGATTTTGGAATTAATTGGTCCCCATGTTATCATAGATTGATCCAATTAGTTAATTATGAAAATGAATGATGTAATTTGGGCCAAATTGAGCCCTATGAACACAATTCTTACTCTAAATGATATTAATTAAAAATAAATTGATTGGTTTAGGGTTTAAAATTTAGGGCTTAGGGTCTAATAACAAAGATAATTGAGGATAATTTTAGCTTATTGAACCTATTTATGACCATAAAATGTGTTTTTTGGGTTTGATTAGCCCCTATGCCATCACACAAAGTGAAATAGTCAATTTAAGAAGTTGGTGGTGCAATTTGGACCAAATTGAGCTATGTGGACCCAATTCTTAGTTTAAGTGAAGATAATTGGGGCTCAAATGATTTGTTTAGGGTTTTAAGAGATTGAAATTTATGGTTTAGGGTTTATAGGGTTTCATGTTTAGGGATTAATTTTAGTTTTGAAGGTATAATGCCACAAAAATCAAGGTTTTAGTGTTAAGGGTTTAGGTTAGGGGTGTTTATGCATACATCCGAGACATTATACATGGTAGGATCACTACATGGTTTGGTTATTTGTAAAAAACAAAAAAACATTTAGGTCAATGTTTTTTTAGATCTAGACTTTTGTGCCCTAGGTACTCTACTCTATTATGTTTTGTACACTACAAGTTTGTTTTTTATTTATTTGATGGATGTCCCCACCCTCAAAATTAAAAAACTTTGTCTACTCATGGTTGAATAAAGATTTCATGTCTATTTTTTAATAATTTGATTATTTTGCCCACTTGGTACTACATATCAAGCATATCTAATTTTCAATAATTGGATTGCTATTCCCACTCTCTAAAGTTGACAACTTTGTGAAATTATGGGTTATGAATTTCGTAATAGAAATAAGAATAAGTTATAACACAAAACATTAGAGGAATTACAAGTGAAGAGAGAAAATAAAAGGAACTGAATGCAAAAAAATTATGCAAGTATACTATCCCTAATTAATTGAATGTCATAAATAATGATGAAATGAATTATACCAAATTATAATGTAATTCCACGTTAAAATTTTATGGTTTTCAATTTTTATGATGATATAATGCATGATGATGTAAATTACATGAAAAAACTGATTGGTGAAAGTAACAATCAAGAAAAAGCTATGGGAACACTATTGAAAGAAGAAAATATATGGATACACCAAATCAATCAAATTTACCATTAAGAACACCTCCTAGGATTTTGAAAACAAGACCTATGTATTTAATTGAAATTGATGAAAACATTTTGAAACCAATGCCTAAAAAAATGTCTTGACACCATACGAGAAGAAAGGCTAAACAAAATTGGGACTCACACTTTTAAAAATTAAATGAAACTCAAAGATGCCATTTTTTTGTTACATTGATGAAATTGCATAAGATGAGACCTATAACGAACACCCTAGGACTACAAACATCTAATATTTATGGTGTAAACAAGGTAATTGTTGAAAAAAATCATAATGCATTCCATCAAGTAGGTGTGAACAAATGCACCAAAGATTGCAACATTGCTTGATGTGTTATTATAAATTCTATGGTAAGTTTTAAAATAAATAATAAATGATTGATTATACAAACAAGAAGAACATTACACATAAATAGAAAAACACTAATTAAATAAATTGGGAGATGTAGAATACTTGATTTTTCTAATAATCGTGACTTGTGGGCACTCTCTGGTAGACTCCCATAGAAATACAAGGCTATATTCGATGCCCTAAAAAAGTTACTTGCATAATTTTATAAAGATAACACAAGGGTGTCACTTAATAGTTGAGATGTATTGAAAAGAAGAGTTAGTTCTCGTAACTATGAACCACATCTTAAACATTTTTCAGATATGCCTCAAACACAATTATACTCTAATTATTTTTTAAAATGTACACAGATTTATATTAGTCAAAGATATTTTTAAATGGCCAAACCCTTCTATGTGAAAATAATTAAAATATGCACTAATTGTTGTTGTAGACAACATGTTGAATTTTTGATGCATTATGATATTTTTCATAATGTTCATTATACCTTGCATACTGAAAACATTTTATAGGAGTGTGGAGTGGAAGATCCACCAAAATTAGCAAGGGAATTTATTCCATATATTTTTTATGAATGATGAGATGGAAAAAATTTCTATAATAAGGCATGTTTGGATGGAATTTGCAACATTTATGGTGGATTGTCAAAATTGAAAAAATGTACCCATGAGGAAAGTACACATGGAATTGGACAAGAATTGGTTAGTTTTAGTAAATATAAATATGTGACATATCAATTAAAATATGGAAAGGAATATATAAGGTGTGAGTTTATTATATAACAAATACTTATTTATAAATTTATGGACAAATTCAAGGAGGAAATTATATATGATTATGAAAGGCACACACATAGACCTCAATGGATAAATGAACAAATCAAGTTAAGTAAGGACACATTCCCACTTAGTACTACTATTTTTGTATTTTAATTTGAAAATAATTACACACTACAACCATAAAGAGAGGTTCAGTCACAATAATACCATTTAGTATAGGTTTCCCTTTTGGTGCATATAGTATTAATGCATTCACCTGACAATACAAAATATGATCATAAAATATTAAAGTAATACCACTTTTATGTTAGTGATGATATAAAAACACTACCGGGTGATATTTTAGAGGCCCCTATAATACCTTAAATGTATCTCCTAGGATATACCTTTCAGACATGGAAAAAAATGGACTTACCCTTCAAGGTATATCTTAGGAGATACGTTTCAAATAGGGACAAGAGTGGATTTCTCCTTCAAGGAATAGGTGTAACTTTACTTTATACAAAAGGCACTATTAGGTAATATTTTGAAGGACCTTTTAGTTAATTCAATGTATCTCCTAGGAGATACCTTTCAAATATGGAAAATATTTTATTTTCCCTTCAAGGTATCTCCTAGTAGACATGTTTCAAACATGCATAAGAGTGGGTTTTTCCTTCAAGGAACAAGTAGAATTTTCATTTATATATAAGGCACTACTAGGTGATTATTTTGAGGCCCCTATAATACATTAAATTTATCTCCTAGGATATACCTTTCAAACATGTACAATATTGGATTTCCCCTTTAAGGTATCTCCTACGAGATACATTTCAAATAGGGACAAGAATGAATTTCTACTTCAAGGAACAAATGCAATTTTCCTTTACATGGAAGGCACTAATAGGTGATATTTTGAAGGACCTTGTAATGCCTTCAAGATATCTCCTAGTTTATTAATTTAAAACATGCAAAAGAGTGGATTTACCCTTAAATATATCTCCTATGAGATACCTTTCAAATAGGCACAAGAGTGGATTTCTCCTTCCAGTAACAACTAGAATTTTCCTTTATATATAGAAGGCACAATTGGGTGATATTTTGAAGGCATCTATAATACCTTAAATTTATATCCTAAGAGATACCTTTCAAACATGGAAAATATTTGATTTCCCCTTCATGATATCTCTTAGGAGATATATTTAAAACAGGGATAAGAATGGATTTTTTCTACAAGGAAAAAGTGTAATTTTCCTTTACATGGAAGACACTAATGGGTGATATTTTGAAGACCCTTTTAATAAATTCAAGGTATCTTCTAGTATATTCCTTTCAAACATGAAGAAGGTTGGATTTATTTTTAGGGTATCTCCTAGGAGATACTTTTCAACCAGGCACAAGAGTGGATTTCTCCTTCAAGGAACACGTGGAATTTTCCTTTATACATAAGGCACTACCAAGTGATATTTTTAAGGCCCATATAATACCTTAAATGTATCTCCTAGGAGATATATTTCAAACATGGACAATAGTGTATTTTCCCTTAAATTTATCTCTTAGGAGATGCATTTCAAATAGGGACAAGAGTGGACTATTCCTTCAAAGAACAAGTTTAATTTTCCTTTATATAGAAGGCACTACTAGGTGATATTTTGAAGTCCCCTATAATAAATTTAATATATCTCCTATGATATACCTTTAAAATATGTACAAGATTTTATTTCTCCATCAAGGTATTTCATAGGTGATACATTTCAAAGAGGGAAAAGAGTAGATTTCTCCATTAAGGAACAAGTGCAATTTTCCTTTACATGAAAGGCACTAATGGGTAATATTTTTAAGGCCCTTATAAAACCTTAAAGTTATCTCTTATGAGATACCTTTCAAACATGCACAAGAGTGGATTTTCCCTTTAAGGTATCTCCTAGGAAATACCTTTCAAATAGGGATAATAGTGGATTTATTGAATCAATAAACAAGTGGAGTTTTCCTTTACACGAAAGGCACTATTGGGTGATATTTTGAAGGACACTATAGTACTTTAAATTTACCTCTTAGGAGATACCTTTAAAACATGGAAAATAGTTTATTTCCCCTTCAAGGTATCTCCTAAAAGATACATTTCAAATAGGGATAAGAGTGTATTTTTATTTCAAGGAACAAGTACAATTTTTATTTACATAAAAGGCACTACTTGGTGATATTTTTAAGGCCCTTGTAATACCTTCAAGGTATATCCTAGGATATACCTTTAAAACATACATAAGAGTGTATTCCCCCTTAAAATTATCCCTTAGGAGGTACCTTTCAAATATGTACAAGA
Source organism: Torreya grandis (assembly GCA_037957365.1). Classification (NCBI taxonomy): domain Eukaryota; kingdom Viridiplantae; phylum Streptophyta; class Pinopsida; order Cupressales; family Taxaceae; genus Torreya; species Torreya grandis. Next base: position 9,105 of record JARHVA010001718.1, read on the forward strand.
GTGGATTTCTCCTTCAAGGAACAAGTGGAATTTTCCTTTACATGGAAGTCACTACTAGGTGCTATTTTCAAGGCCTTTATAATACCTTCAAGGTATCTCTTAGGATATACCTTCAAAACATGAAAAAGAGTTTATTTCCCCTTCAATTTATCTCTTATTAAATACCTTTAAAACATTCTCAAGATTGGATTTCTCTTTTAAGGAACAAGTGGAATTTCCTTTACACAAAAGGCACTACTGGGTGTTTTTTTTAAAGGCCTATGTCATACATTTAATGTATCTCCTAGGAGATACATTTAAAACATGTACAAGATTATATTTCCCCTTCAAGGTATCTCCTAGAAGATGCATTCCAAATAGGGACAAGAGTGGATTTTTCCTTTAAGGAACAAGTGCAATTTTCCTTTACATGGAAGGGACTACTAGGTTATATTTTGAAGGCCCTTGTAATACCTTCAAGGTATCTCCCATGGGATACCTTTCAAACATACACAAGATTTTATTTCCCCTGAAAATGATTGTTGTATATATGTCAAATTTAAAATAGCAAAGAGTCCTATAAACATATTTAAAATTGATGGTCACACACCCATAAATGACATTCATGTGAATGTCAAATGGTTGTTGTATGAATGTCAAATTTAATACATTGAACAACCCTGCAAGTGCATTTAAAATTAATGATCATGCTCATTAATTATGTTCACATTAATTTCAAATGATGGTTGTGAGGACATCAACTTTAAGATAACTATCTGGATCTAAATAAGTTTAAGATATACCGTCCATGTTGATTCATACCCACTAGATCTAGCATTATGAGATCAATAAATAAATTTAAATGGAATTAAAAAGGCCCATGGGACTACCAAGTGGCATAACCTCAGGGCCAACTATAAATAGTGTCCAATGGCTTTTGACTCTCAACATAAATATCAATAAACAACATTGATCCAAGCAAACATAATATGATGGTAGAAAGTAAAAGCAGATTTTTAAAGGGAAATGGTCATGTTTTCAAACATTAATGGATGAAGTGCCTTGAAAGTGCCACATATATGCCATAGGTATGCCACATAGATAGAAATAACAAATCTAAAGATATTATGGACACAAAAAGGCAAAAGTATAAATACATGATCCCAATTAAAATTTAAGGCATGAAACTCACTTAATTGCAAATAGTCATCGCTCTTAATGCTACAAACAAGCTTGAAGATCTATTAAATCCATAATCTGATCCTACATTGATCATAATTGAGTTTTAGAGATCAAATCATCATCTGAGCTAGTGTAATTGAGTCCAAGATCAAACTGTACACCACCAGTGAAATTTGAACAAACTTACAGCCATGGTAGCCAAAAAATAAGCTAGAGAAGGTGTAGAGCTCTATTTAACCTCAAACATAGAGGGGAGAATATTCAAAGACATAGAATTTGATGTAGTAGCTTTAAACATGGGATATAATAATTGGTGCAATATTTTATGGATGATTGAGGAGCTACCTACCATCACCAAGGAATATGAGAAGAATGCATCAGTTAATAGGAAGCACTATGACTTGGTTGTCATTCAAATGATAAGCCTTCATCATGCTACAACAAATATAGAGGTACTTCACTGCATATATATATATATATATATATATATATATATATATATATATATATATATATATATATATATATATATATATATATATATATATATTCTCTCCCCTATTTTCAAAGAATGCAAGATTGAAAAGGATATTCTGGTCAATAAACATACTTGCAAAAGTATAGCTTATATTTCTCTCATTGATTTTGAGAAATACTATAAGTTACCAAAGCCCCAAGTAGATATAACCACAATCAATAATTGGGCTAGTTAAAATGACCTAAAGACCATCCTCACCCCATGACTATATTCTAGGAGTCAAGTATTCTCATAATTCAATAACAACATTCTAATCAATCAATTTATAATAGGGATCAAGATGATTATGACTTTAATGAATAGGATATGTCGGAATCCCACTACCATTTATGTTGAGAAAATGTGGGTGCCCTTGGTATATTTTATGATTGAGAAGGAACTCACTCCTCCCATTGGTGAGGTTATTAGCACATGTTTATGTAAGAAAATTTTTGTAGTTAGGAAAAGGACTAGGAACCAATTCTACATGATGTCCTACCTATTATATGCCCTCCTTGCCACTACCAAGATCTATAAATTTAGAGGATGGTCACCTAAGGGGACATATATAGTGTCCCAATTCTACTCAAAGTTACACATATTCAAGTATAGGGACCACATTCATTTCATCTGCAACTGTGTCTATCCAACCTTGATTGAGGCCATAACTGGAAGCCTAATGGAAATAATTAGTCATTTGGTCAAAAAGTTAATTTAATCCACTAGTGACATGGTTTTACTTGGATTGTATAATCATTAGGATTGAGAGGACCTAATTCTCCCCACTTAGGCTATCAGTTCTTATGCTAAAGAAGTTAGCTAAGAAAGAGGTAGCATACTAGATATGAAATGGTATAAATGGTGTGTGTAAAATTAAGAGAAAGGGATTATTGTGTAGCTTACCTATGACTATTGGTAGGATTGTATTTCAGTAATGGGATAATATTTAGGCTACTTCTAAACATAGAGCCTCTTTCAAACTACAACATGATGAATTAATATAGTGGGATCCCCAAGGAAGGGTAGTAGGGCACTAAAAAGAAAAAATGATAATTGTGACATATGAACGCCTGCCTGGTGTTTATGACTCAATATACACAAAGGCATCATCCTTCACCAAAGTGTTGGCAAGATTAAAAAATCACAACATTAAACTAGAGGCTAGGTTGCTGAGAGAGAAAAAGCTAAGTGAGGATATATGGTAGATGGGTCCTAGGAAGTACCATTTACTACCAAGTCCATCTTTTAGACCCCTCAAACATACCCATAGATAGAAACATAAAGTCCTAAAGTACATATTGAATAGATACCTAAAGAAAGGATACTTGGTGAGGTGGCATCATCTTCAACCCAACCTAAAGAATCAAGATCACTAATTAAATTCATTGACATAGTGGCATTAGATCTTGAAGAAATAGTGGAAGATGCCTTGAAGATACTAGCTAATGCCTATGAATTAGATGAAGAAAAAGCTCAAGCTTAAGAGACAAAGAAAGATAAGGGGAAAGAATTAGCATTGGACTTAGTCCTTGTTGCTACCCCACCAAAGAGAAAGGTTGAGCAAGCTTTAGTTCCAGTAGGAGGAAAGAAGCATAAGTTGACCTTCACTCATCCATTGAGTGAGTTCAACATTTTTAGTGGTGAAAACCCAATTCATGGTCTAATCATTCCTAAATGGTTTGTTTATGGTAAGTTGTAGAATATTCCTACCATGCACCATCCTTTGGATATTAAAAAATTAGTCAACATCCATGTGCATGATGAGCTTAAGCCATGGAATTTAGCTCTACAAAAGGAAGAAGGAAATAGGATAATTGCCCCTGATGAATCAAGTAGGGCATAGATGGATATTCCATCTCCAAAGGTAATTGAATCTTATATTGGTGTCAATTTTGACCCAACCACAACTAGACTACAAATAGTCACTAAGAAGAAATCCATGTTTGGGAGAGAAGAATTCACTTTCCATAAAGTGGAACCATTTGTTTTCTTGACTCATGTTGAAGGTCAGAGACTAGGTGAAAATCCTATCTTTGAGGAAAATGTGCTTAAATTGGCTCAAATACAATCATCTTAGTTATAGGTTATCATCAAAGGCTTACATTAGAAAATAGATAATCTATAATAGAAAAAGGAAAATTTAGAGAAGTAATTTATATTATCAATTCTCAATGCCATGATTAAGATGTTTTAATCACCCTCTTATGAAATTTTGACTCCTTAAAGTCATCAAGGTCTATAAAAAATATATTGAGCCAATAGGATGAAACAACAAAAGGCTTAGTCACCTAGTGGTAGAATTCAAAGAATTAGTCAACATCTTAGTACATGATCAAATCCTTGGTTTCAAGACCATCAACTTAGCTCACTTGAATACAGTCATGGGATTGATTATAGACAAGATCAAGGGTTTGATAACATGGTCTAAGAGCTTGGAAAGACTCCTTGTAGATGACAAGGAGCTAGTAGATAGGATATAACAAATCATGGGGACCATGATTGTTAAACCAACAATGCTCAGCTCCATGGGCCTCATAATAGATGAATAATTCAAGCATAGGACCACCTTGGTCATGCAAGAATTAAGGAGTAAAATCCAAGTTAAATCTAAGAGAGATAATAATAGGGTTATGGATATGATCCTAACATTAGAAGAAAAGATTGCTAAGGCAAAGAGACTTAAGGATGCCTTAGAAATAAATGATAGGGACCTTGGAGGCCTAGATGATTAGGAAGATGAGATTTTCCTAGAATTAATGGTTAATTTGAGGCTTATTGATGATCAACGTCAAAAAGTAGTAGAGCTACTACAATAGAAATAGGGGACTTCATCAGCATAAGGATCCCAATTTAAAGTTAGTTAAGGATATTATTTTTGTAGAATCTTTATAATATTTTGAAAAATAGAATATTATTTTTGTAAAGGCATGTTCAACATGTAATCACATTGCCTATAGGTCAATCCACTTGGGAAAATTTAGTGTAATGCAATATGTTTCATTATTGTAGAAACATTTTTGAAACTAACTCCCAAGACTAGAGTTTTCATGATTTCATTTTTATTTTTGATAATTTTATATTTATTTCACCTTTATAATTTCTATATATACATTTATAATTGATCATGTCAATCTTCACTACCTCCAAGTTAACTCAAATAAGCTCCTAGTTTGGCATCAATTAACTCTAAGTCATAACATGTTCTTCTTCCTTACAAGTATTTCAGTTTTATTTTAATTTTGAATCCAAAATTAAATTATATATTGAATCTTAAAATATTTCATAGATCCACAATCAATCTTATATTATTTTTAAGAACTTAGCTTCAATTTATAGTAATCTTTTGTTTATTTGCACAAGTTGGAGAAAGGAGCTCATGAATGTGCAACTAGTAATTTATTATTCATGATCAACCACCCATAGTTAAACTATAATATTCATTATAATTTTTTTTATTCTTAAATTTTATTTTAATCCCCTCTTGATGACGATTTTTAATGTCATCATTGAATGACATATCAAGGAACTAGTTACTTGATTTAACATTTTCTTCAACTAATTCTCCTTCACTTGATATCATCTTTGGTCATGTTGGAGGATTATATTATTATGTATTTAATATATTAAATTGTATTTTTTCTTATTCATTATAACAATTTTTCATTTTAAATTTGATTCACAAAATATTTGAAAAAAATGTTTCTTCTTTGTTTCCTTGCATTAAAAAATAAGTTTCATCTTACTTTCATTCACACATTATACATATTAAAGAGTAGTATTAGTTACATTAGATATATGATAGATATTTTAATCTTAAAATTATATACAACCAATCAACAACATTTTATTTCAGTTTTCATATACATAAAAAACACTAACAAACTTACATGCACAAAAACTAGGAAACCAAAATAAAGTTTACACATAAAATTTGTTTGCTTATTTGTACAGTAAAGAAAGTAATTATAATTTAGAAATAATAATTTTATATTTTCATTAATATATTCACATATCATTTATTTACATACAAAATAATAAAAATATAAAATAACTAGCATATTAGCTTGTATAGATAGACTAGATCTTGAAAACTTAAAGATTGTATTTGCACACATAAAATCTGACTTTTAGATCTAGTTTCACATTATTATAGTCAATATTAAAAGTCTAATTATATTTTAATTTTAATTTAATTGAAAATAAAAATAAATAAAAACATCCATTCTAGTGCATGTAGGTGAAAGTTTACACTCTCAAAAACAAAGGAAAAGTTAAAAATCAACAACTCCATTGTTAGTTGAATTTTCAGTATTAACTTGTATTGCATTTATAAAATATCAAGAAAATAATAAAAAATAAAATAAAATTTCATTTATTTTATTTCCAATCACTTTTATTTCAGTAAGTAGAGTAGTTTTTTTTCAAATTTCAAAATCCTTATTGAAAACTCAAAACAAGTAAAACTCAAAAATCTTATCCAAATAAAAATAAGTCTAAAATTTGATTTCAACCTTTCAAAAAAGAAATTAAGTTATCATAAACCAAATTAAAAGAATAAAACACAATTAAAAATCCTAACAAGGTTACCTCACTCTTAGATGATGCTTCTTGAATAAGCTAATCTCCATAGAGTAGGACATTTCCCTAGAGTATGTGTTCCCATGCCAACAAACAACATGCAGTGTGACATTAACTTAAAACTTAGAATATAAATTTTCCATTCCACTCCCATCTAAAACATTATCATTTAAAATCTTAACATTATTTACAAGTAAAAAATACCCAATAGAATCCTCGATAGTGAGACCCATTTTCATCAAATCACACCAAGCCTACAACCTCCATACATCTAGATCTGAGCTCCCCCTTTATATTATTTATCCTCAAGTCTAGATTCATCATATCTGATTTCATTTATGGATGAAATAGACTATTCATAGCCAACCCAATATATAGGTCAAAGGAACATTTTTCTAATTTTGTTTGATCTTAACATAATTTCATTGAATATGTTACAAATTTCAAACCTATGGATATTGTGGTTATATGTTGACCAAAAAAATGCATTCTAATCTTGGGATAAAGGTTCCATCAATTAAGAAAACTAGATGAAGATAAGGATAACTTATATATTCAAGGTGATTCTACCTCAAAGACACATCAAGACTATGTATATGACACAAATACATGGATTCAAAGTAAGGACTCAACATATTATAGAACTGTGGTTAAAAAAAAGTTGATGGATATGTTTATCTAGAAGAAAACAAAATGAATTCAACATCCACATGAATGCCATTGACAGGTGCATGAGTGTCAATTTTAAACATATACATAGTGTTCTCTACTAAGCTTATCACTTATCATTCCCAGGTTTAACCTATTTCTTATGTGTGTCGCATGGTGACTACTCAGTGCTTTTGTGTTCTTTGTACTAGGCTCCCATGCATTGTTTTCTCTCTCTAATGGGCTCCCACAATGGTGACACTTTTCACCCTGATGGAGCTCCATATAGCCTTTGATAATTCAACATTACACTCATCATTTAATAAACTATGCTAGGCTCACATAGACCATAGATCTCAGGAACATGTTCAGGATTTAACTCTTTGGTCAGGGTTTGACTTTTCAATACTTATCACATGCCTTCAATTCAACTTAACTACTCCTGAGGTGAATTTGTATTCAAATATATGTGGGAGTCCCTAATGAATTTGAAATTTAAATTTAATTTTCAAAATAGGGTCTATATAATTTTTACGAATTTTTAAGAGGAACAAAAACTATTGAATATGTCTGAATAGATATATTCCTATTCATACATATTATTAGTTTTTTTTAAACATACACTGTAGAGGGTTGATAAATTAGAAAAAATTAGGTTATAGAGTGTTCAAATTGTTGATAATATTTGTTATTGTCATTTCTACAAATCCTTACATTTAGGTATTTAATCTTAATAGTGTTTAATATATTTTTTACTCTATCTAAAATGTGTGATTTATTTGTGTTGATTTGGAATTTTTATTCATTTTTTATAACTGTATTTTATGAATTCACTAAAATTCAAATTATTGTAATATTTTTAGCCCTGCTGAAGCATGCCCAGTTGTGATGTTACTGAGCCTTCTACTGAAGGAACACACATATGACTATTATTCAAGAAAATAGGGCTTTCAAATTGTAACACTAAAATTTTATAAAATAATACAATAAATATATTTATAAATACTCTGTCTATATATACTTCAAATAATTTTTAATAAAAAATAGTATAATTTTTAATAATGTGTATCAAGTTCAAGAAGGCCTTGGGTTGGCGTAGGTAGTAGTAAGCCATATTGTAAAACCTGGTATAAAAGGAAAAGAGGTCAAAGGAGTCAAGTGGGTGTATAACACAAAAATGGTTAGACTCCACTAGTTCTAATTCAACATGGGTAAACTCCTTTTTTGGTTCAAATTCTATGAAAAATAGTCACACAATAATTACTTTGCACCTTTTTAGATCATCTTCATCATCTGGTGAAAACTAGCCAATTACATAGATTTAGCCAATAAACCATGCAGTTCAAATGTTCTTCCTTCTAAATGAATGATCATAAATAGCTACTCAAAATTCATATCAATTTTTAATAATGTGGTGAGCCATTACAATCCAAAAAAATGTTATCCCCACCCATGATAATAGAAAACATAAGATAATATAAAATGGTGGCTGAAATAATGAAATGATGGAGATTACTAGGGTTGTTTAGTGCTTCCTGCTATTGATTATTATTTATTTACTTATGTGTGGAAAATAAATAAGGACCCAAATGATTAATATTAGGATGATTCAAGCTAACATTTTTTAATAATTATAATCAAATAATCTTAATAACTAATATATTTAATAGTTTCAAATTTAAAAAATTACAAATAATCACTTAGACCAACCAAAATGACCAAATTATAACCTAACAAGGACCCATTGATGTCTAAATGATCTTTCCACTTGGAATATAGTGAGATTAAGGACCAGATAATCTAAACAAAGTAATTATAACATTGATTAGTAATTAAATATATATGTTTAATGTGTGAGATTAAATTAGATATGGTCAGATTCACTTGACAACATTCACATGTTCATAGAAATTAATACTTTAGGATAATTAATATATTTTATGTTCCCATTGGATGTCAAAACTCTATTTGAGTATCCTCATTGGTGGAAAAAATCTCCAGTAACCACATCATAAGAAATAAATCCTTGTTTAAGTACCCTCTGAGCATGTGAAATTAGTGAGATTAATATGGTGCTATTTGAGCACTTAATCTTTTGCTTAGATCAATGTCAAATATCAAGATTGTGTTAAATTAATGTGATAGAGATTAAAATGGTGACATTTGAATGATTCACATTATGTCAAGGTGTCAATTACGATATGTTTTAGAATTTAATAAAGGGTTCATTCTTGACTGGAATGCCATCATTTAGGAGTGACCTATTTTTTACATATAAATAGACTGTAGACTATTTAACATGTTTTGACATTAGTTTTATTATCCAATTGTAAAGTCCCAAACATCAAATAAAATGACAATAAACTTTGAACTAAAATTGGCTTATTCGAGGATTGATATCAAAATACATGTGAAGATCACCCTACCATAATGGTAGGGTTCTTTTGGATGCAGTGAACTTCACTCCACATGATTAATGGTGATTTTATTCTTTTGAGGGATTATATCTTATATTTAGTAATTACCTTTTTAGGAAGTACATTTTTTTACATACGAAAGAGTCTTAATTTTAAGGAAATTATGATAACAGTCATGGCATCATTGTGGAGCTAGAGATTCTTCTATTGTAAAACTAGATGATAAAAATTTTGATGATGAAAATTGGATTTTGAATCCTTGTACGGAAAATTTGAAGCCTAACATAGAAAATTTGAATCCAAACATGGAAAATTTAAAGCCCGATATGGAAAATTTAAACTATGGAAAATGGAAATTATGCTATTGTGAGTCTTGTGAATAGTTGTATCTATACAAGTTTTCTATTGTAAAATTGGATGCTAAAAATGTTGATCACGTAAATTAGATTTTAAAGCCCTACATAGAAAATTTGAAGCCTGACATGGAAAATTTGAAGCATGGAAAATGGAAATTTTGCTATTATGAGTCTTGTGAACAGTTGTAGCTATACAAGTTTGATATTGTAAAACTAGATGCTAAAAAATTTGATAATGAAAATCAGATTTTTAATCCCAACATGGAAAATTTAAAGTCTGACATAGAAAATTTGAAGCATAGAAAATGAAAATTTTGCTATTGTGAATCTTTTGAACAACTGTAGCTATACACATTTATGCATTGTAAATAAGTTCTAATAGAATTTTATGTGAATTTAATATATGTGAATTCTATGTTTTATTTCTATAAATATGCCCTCCCCTATTTCATCTCTTCTTGCATGTTTATTTAGAACATTTCTAGCACTGTTATTTAGTCCAAACTATCCTCATAGTCTTAATATTTTGTTTTACTTAGTCTTGTTGGTTGCTTCCCACTTGGGCCTACACATTTTGATTTTTTGGCCATAGAGATAAATCATACTTGGGAGTTAGTTGACCTTAAAAAATGAAAAGAGGTCAAAGGAGTCAAATGGGTAGACTCCACCAGTTATAATTCAATATGGGTAGACTCCTTGTTTGGTTTAAATTCTATGGAAAATAGTTGTAAAATAGTTTCTTTACATATTTATTCATCACTTTATATAAGTGTAAGACATTGATCCTATCAAGGTAGTTATAGGAGATTTATTCCTTGTGTAAACTTTCTCTATATTCCTACCAGCCAATGTTTGTAGTTCTTCCATTAAGAACTCAATTCCTTGTTGAGAGTTTTTAACTTAAATGATATCTGGATCTAGTTGATCTAAGATTTTTGTGGTAGCTTCCTTAGCAGATGTAGAGACAAGTGTAGGACCTTGAGAAGGGCCATGTTGGATGATAGCTTCCCCTTTCTCATATCTTGGAGGTGGGCTTTATCCACTTGGAGTATCCTGTAATGGAGGTCTACATAGCTTCTTCCTAATGAGATAAAAATTGTCTTCTTCCTCCTCTTGTGTTACCTCATAGTCAACATTGAACATGTTCCCCATGAGTTGGTGGGAGATGGGGATTCATAATATCCTCTTTATTTTTCTCCCGATCAAGCCTCATTTCTAGCTCAATATTCTTCCTTTGAGCATTTCTAAAGACTACCTCATCATTCATTACATCCCTATAAATCCATTCATGTAACTCTTCTTAGTGATTATATTTTGTAGCCACATCCTTTTTGAATTTGAAGATGGGCCTTACAATGACATTATTGGGGTCTCTTGCCCTAAAATCATCCTTATGTATTATGTATGAGTTTTTATGCCTTATAGATACTATAATGTCCTGCCACTTTATAATTTTAGTTCTGCCTAGCTTATAAAGAGTCTTTTGGGGGACTATCTTTGAGTTATTGCTTTTAAAATTCAATTTCATTAGAATTTAAATTTAACACTAATTTTCCTTTGATTCATTATCAATTTTATCTTTAAAACTAAAGTTTTCCACATTTTGACATGTGGCACCTTTTGATTGTTCTTAGGGGCTCTCAAAATGGATGTTAGTGTGATGAATTTTTCGTACTATGCCACATGTCTTGGGTGGGGCTCTCTAATTTTGGTTGGTTGTGGGAGTGTCATGCATCATTCTCATAGGAAATCAGAGTTGGCATTAGGGTTATTACCAAATAAAAAGATGCCATAGTTATATAAAATCCCTTGCAAGGACCTTTATAATAAATATGGAAGGTATTCCAAGGCCCTTATAGGTATATCCTAAGAGATACCATGAAATAAACTTCCAATTATGTGCATGTTTAATGTATTTCCTAGGAAAGAAAATTCCAATAGTGTACAACAAGGTTCTTGCCAAATAAAAATTTGTCATGGTTATATCAAATCTTTCATAAGGACCTTTGTAATCAAAATGGACCTTATATGTATCTCCTAGGAGATACCTTGAAATAAAATTCCAATTGTGTAGATGTTCAAGGTATCTCCTAAGAGATATATCAAAAGATCATTCCAATAGTATGCATTAGTGTTCTTGCCAAATAAAAAGTTGTCATGGTTATATCAAATCCCTTGTAAGGACCTTTGAAATCAACATGGAAGGTATTCCAAGTAAATTTGAGGTATCACCTAAGATATACCTTGAAATAAAACTCTAATTATGTGTCTGTTCAAGGTATCTCCTAGGAGATATATCAAAATAAAATTACAATAGTGTGCATTAGGGTTCTTTCCAAATTAAAAATTATGATGGTTATATCAAATACTTTGTAAGTACATTTTTAATAAACATGGAAGGTATTATAAGTAACTTGAAGGTATCTATTATGAGATACATTTAAATAAAATTATAATCATATGCATGTTCAAGGTATCTCCTAGGAGATATCTCGAAAGAAACTTTCAATAGTGTGCATCAGGGTTCTTGCCAAATAAACATTTGTCATGGTTATATCAAATCCATTGCAAGGATATTTGAAATCAACATGGAAGGTATTCCAAGGACCTTTTAGGTATCTCCTAGGATATACCTTGAAATAAAATTCCAATCATGTGCATGTTTAAAGTATCTCCTAAGAGATATGTTGAAAGAAAATTCCAATAGTTTACATTAATGTTCTTACCAAATAAAAGGTTGTCATGGTTATATATAATCCCTTGCAAGGACATTTTCAATCAACATATAAGGTATTATAAGGCCCTTCTAGGTATCTCATAGGAGATACCTTGAAATAAAATTCCAATCATGTGCATGTTCAAGATATCTCCTAGGAGATATCTCAAAAAAAAATTCCAATAGTGTGCATCAGTGTTTTTTCCAAATAAAATGTTGTCATGGTTATATATAATCCCTTGTAAGGACCTTTTAAATCAACATGTAAATTATTCCAAGGCCCTTATAGGTATCTCTTAGGAGATACCTTAAAATTCAATTCCAATCATGTGTATGTTTAAGGTATCTCTTAGGAGATACCTCATCATAGTTACAACTACTTCTGTAAATTATGCTCATTCAGACCTTTTGATTGATTTGGGTCACTTAAAGTGGTTTAAAATTTTCATTATTCCCTCCATTATCTTAATTTATAGTTGTAATGGTGGGATTAGTTTGTTTTGAGCTAAGTTATGGCATCAATGTAGTTAGAATAATCAAATCAATCTATTAGAGCTTTATCCTGGTGCTAATTGCTCTTCACTGGTTCACTATGGCATGAAAAAGTGGAGAGATGGGTTCCTTTTATTTAGTTGGTCCTGAAGATGAAACCATTAAAGTATATATGTTCACCTTGGTGGCACCTTTTAAAATGTTGGCTCTAGTTCAAACTAGACCATGCTTGATCTTGGCTCTATGACTTTTTTTTGCCTTGCCATATCAAAATTGCTTTGTTGACATTCATCTAAGTCACCTAGGCTCACCTTCATTTGGTTGGTCATCAAAAAATATCTCAGATCATTTATCTATTGACTAATCTCGCTCTGATTTGCCTGATGTGAATGAACATGATTCATAGATCCTTTGTTCAGATTTACGTGCTTGTGCCACTTGTCAATCATACCTTTGCACTTAGGGTTCGCTAACTCTTTTGACTTACTCACATGCCAAATATGTTGAATTCATGATTGAACATGAGTCATTGATCTATCTAGGTCCATTATCTCATCAATCACCACTCGTCATTAGATCTTCTATATGGATGAATGTGAACCATTTGATTGCCTGGATCTACTATTTAAAAATAAACGACTACTTCATGAGATCAAATTTGATGTTTGTGAAACTATATTTGAAATATAAAAAAATATATTTTATGTCTACATGATCATCATTGGGGTATTCAAACTTCAATAGTCATTTATCATGGTTTGAATTTGACATTCACGCACCCATCAATTGACATCTGTAAGAACATTAATGACATCTATGTAACTGTTAATATGTGGATCATAAATTCCCTAGGCTATTTATTTTAGACCTTTTGTTGGACATTTGTTATGGTATTTGTGTCTCAATCACTTTTTGGATGCAATGTCTGGGGAAATTGTCATGGGACAATTGACAAAAAGAATTAAGTCTGCTATTTTCCTTGGACAATTATTGCAAATAAAATGTTTGAAAGAATTCATCCCTTCAAGATTTTTGCTTGACCACTGTCAATGAAATAATTCACACCCAGTGTTTTTCCTCATAACAAATTCTCTGAAAAAAGTCTACCTTCGATAAAATTGTCCTCCTTGTACCTTTTTTTGGAACTTTTGTCTTCATGTTTTTTTACTTTTGAATGGCATTTATGACCCTTAAAGACTTTTGTTTTAGACCACTTTCTCAAAGAAATGTCGCTTCAAGGATTTGTCTATGGTATTTTCTTGAAAGAAAAAAACCTTCAATAAAATTGTATCAAACCCTTTGTTAAATAAATGACCCTTTAGGACATTGTCTTGAGATAATTTACTAAAAACAACCCTTTAGGAAAATTATATAAGACACTTTACTTGAAAAATACCCCTCAAGATTTTTGTTTGGTCCACTTTGTGAAAGAATGATCCTTCAAGAAAAGTTTCTTGGACTTTTGTCTAATTGAAATGAATTTTAGCCTTTACTGTGGACAAAATGTCTACAAGAATTTATGTCTTTGAGCCTTTTCTTTAGGACAAAATGTCTGAAATAATTTCTAACGCTAAGCCAAAAATTTGAAACAAATTTATTGAATGAATTCCAACACTTAGCTAAATAAAGTGAAATAATTTATCTGAGGGAATTATGCCTTGTAATTTTGTTGTGGATAATGTTTATAACAATTTATCTAAGATTAATATGAATTCTCTAAAACTTAGAGAAAAGTTAAAATATTTCCTATGTGCAAACTTACACTTTTTTTGACATGTTCTTGAAACTTTTCAACACCAGGAAAACCTGCCACTTGCATGTATGATTCTAAAATGAACCCTAAGACACAAAATGATACAAATACTAAGTTATAACATACCCTATGACATTATAAAAAACCCTATGACAAATTTACTGAAAGAATTCTAACACTTAGCTAAATAAAGTGAAACAATATATCCAAGGGAATTATGCCTTGTAATTTTGTTGTGGATAATGTGTATAACAATTTCTCTAAGATAAATATGAATTCTCTAAAACTTAGAGAAAGTTAAAATATTTCCTACGTGCAAACTTAGGCTTTTTTGGACATGTTCTTGCAACTGTTCAGCACCATGAAAACCTGCCACTTGCATGTATGAGTCTAAAATGAACCCTAAGACACCAAATGATACAAATACTAAGTTGTAACATACCATATGACATTATAAAAAACCCCTATACAAGATCTCTACTATAGGGGGTTGATCCATTTTGGCCTATGGGAATAAATAGTCAACATGTTTAGTGATTTTCCAAGTGTGGCATGCTTGTTGTGTCATGACCAATTGCCTAATCCTATCCATTGGGATATAGAGTCACAATTATATAGGATTGATATAAAAACTACCTCTACAACACACCAAATAACATAAAATACAAAGAAGAATCAATACCCAAGACAATAAATTAAGCAAAGACATAATTATGCTTCAAGAGAAATTATTCAAACACAACATGACAAGAAAGGAAACACACACCTAACCTAATATTTCCAAAAAAAACCTTCAGATCTTAATAGTAGTGTTTTAAATTTATCCCATTCATAAAGATAGGCATTTCTTCTCTATTCATCCCTGCTAATTGAAATAAGTGGCTTTGCTTGCACTTGGTGATGACATATGGTCCACTCCATATGGCATCAAATTTGGTATGCCTCCCTAGTTCTAATATATGTTCATCCTATTTCAATATTATGTCACCTTCCTAAAATGATCTTAGAGTTTCCCTCTTATCAAAATACCTCTTCATCAGTACCTGGCGATGTTCCATGCCCTAATGAGCTTTACTTTTATTTTTTTACAACTCCATTAATTATTTCATTTCTCACTTCTATTGGGGTGTTCTCAATCAACTCTATTTTATGTGATAACTCTAAGGTAGGTACCTACTAAGAGATAAACAACCTAGATTCCCTTCCATATACAAGCACAAAAGGAGAATTCCATGTTGATCTCTTGGGAGTTATCCTATCAACCCACAAGGTTGTCTTCAATTTGGTGTGCCAAGCTATTTGGAAATGCTCCAAGGTTCTCTTGATAATTATTATTATATTATTTTTAGTATATTTATCAAACCCATTACCTTGAGGGTAATATTTGGATGAAGTGCTCAAGAATATACCATTTCTATTTACCTAGTCAACTGCCCTAGCATCCATAAAATCAAGAGCATTATTTGAAATAATGTAGGAGTGTGAAACCTTGTTATGATGATCTCATAGAGCTCAATATGGAAGGTATTTTAAGTACCTTTGAGGTATCTCCTAGGATATAACTTGAAATAAAATTTCATTCATGTGCATGTTCAAGGTAAGTCCTAGGAGATATCTTGAAAGAAAATGCCAATAATGTGCATCAGGGTTCTTGCCAAATAAAAAGTTGTCATGGTTATATCAAATCCTTTACAAGGAAATTTGTAATAAATATGGAAGGTATTCTAAGGACCTTTTAGGTATATCATAGGAGATACCTTGAAATAAAATTCCAATCATGTGCATGTTTAAGGTATTTCCTAGGAGATATCTCAAAAGAAAAGCCTAATAGTGTGCATCAGTTTTCTTGCAAAATAAAAATTTGTCATGGTTATATCAAATACTTTTAAAGGACCTTTGAAATAAAAATGGAATGTATTCAAAGGTCCTTTGACATTTGAAATAAAACTTCAATCATGTGCATGTTCAAGGTATCTCCTAGGAGATACCCTAAAATAAAATTCCAATCGTGTATATTAGGGTTCTTGTCAAATAAAAAGGTGTCATGGTTATATAAAATACCTTAAAAGTACATTTGTAATAAATATGGAAGGTATTCCAAGGCCCTTCAAGGTACCTCCTAGGAGATACCTTGAAATAAAATTCTAATCATGTGCATGTTCAAGGTATCTCTTACGAGATATATCATAATAAAATTCCAATCGTGTGCATCTTCAATGTATCTCTTAAGAGATACATTGAAATAAAATTCTAGTTGTGTGTATGTTCAAGGTCTCTCTTAGGAAGTACTTAGAAATAAAATTCCAATTGTTTACATGTTCAAAGTATCTATGAGGAGACCCTTTGAAATTACTATAAGGACCTTCAAAGTAATCCCCTAGTAGATACTTTGAAAGAAAACTCCAATTGTAGGGGATGAGTTGTAGGGGATGAAACACAGTGGTTAACAACCCTAATCCTTCACAAATGTTAACACGTGCCCCTACCTCCCCATAATTATAATTTTTTTTATCATGTATCATTTATGTCCAATCAATACAACTTACAACTCATCCCCCTACCTTCCCATATCTATAATTTTATATCATGTATCATTTATGTCTAATTAGTAAAACTTATAACTCATCCACTACAACTCATCACCATACAACCCTGTACTAATGTAGGAAATTCATAGGCCTTAGATAAAGGTTGATTTTTTAAGAGTAGTTTTTGCACACTCTTATTGAAGAGATTATGGCTTGGGCTAGTGAAGTATCTAAGGAAACTATAATACACACAAAAAAACTACATTAAGAAAAGCACTAGTACACATTTAGAAATATGAATCAATTTGAACTTAATCATCCTAATCAATATATTTACCAATATTTCAATAGATTTTGTACATATATAGATTAGTACATCAGTCTAGATAGTTAATAATATATTCACATATATTACACACTAAAGATTATTGAAACATACAACCAAAAAAGTAACAACTAATTACACATAAATTGGAAAGAAAATACTCAAAAACTTCGCTAATGATCAAAATGGATGATACTACTATATTGAAAAATTATCTAAAAAAAATCCAAGTTGGATTACAATTGTTTATATAGACTTGGGGAAGGGGTTGCCTCATCTTCTAAATTCATGTAAGTTCATTACATGTGATAATTAGAATATGTAGTTCCAATTGTGGTAAAAAAATGTATAACAGTAGTCTTATAGTTATCAATTAGATAATTTGACCTTTTTAAAAATATGTAATGTGTGCATGTGTACAAAATATAAAGTCAAGTCTATAATGAAAAGTCTAAACTAAAATAAAACTATGACTATGTCCACCATATAAAAAACTATACATGTATAAAATCTTAGCGTATCAAGGTTGAGTCATCTAGATAGTTACATGTACTTTGGTTGGTGTGGTAGTTGAGGTGGCAGTTGCAAATGTTGATGCACCATCATACATATGCTTATTCTTGGTCTAATTTTATTTATAAACATTATATGTTGTGTCATTATGCTACCATATAATGTTCAAGTTTAGCAGTGGTGGTCAATGTATCCTCTTAACTTGTCTGAGGAGTATTGCATGCTCTTCTTTAGTCATCTAAAACTTATTCTTAAAAATATCAACATTGATGAATTTATTTATAGCCACACTTAACTCATATTCTATCTCTTCTAGTGCTAAACCTTTCAAATTTTGTTTGAAGTCATCCATCACTTCTTGAATGATTTATTGAAATTGATCCTACTGATCAATTTTCTTATGGTATACTTCACCTTTAACAACTTTAAATCATGCAAAATTTGGAATATTTGGGCCTCATGCACCTAATATTTAGGGATTAAAGCCCCAAATTCTTGTAACCATTCTCATGCTTCCTCCTATCTTATGACAACCAACTCAAGGCATTGAATACCTCTAGGGTTGCCATTAAATCTAGATAACAGTATAAAGAGTTACCTATATATGCAACTAACATTTTCAAATTAGCACTATCATCTCTTAATGAATTATATAATTAGTTGGCATTATTTACATGAGGGGCCATTTTGGCCTTCATGAATTCCATTGCCTCCAAAGAGTTGTAGCATTGAGAAGATGTTTCTTGCACCTTAGTTTCTATGCCTACAATGATATGCATAGTCTTTGCTTGCTCCCTTAATTATTCCACCTTGGCCTTAAGTTCCTAAACTTAAAATTCAGGTTCCAATTGAGCCATCTATCTTCCCTCATGGATAACTACTATATCATCCTTATGGGCTTGGTTTAGGTCTAAAATATTTTCAATGTAAGGAGACTATTCAACCTATCTATTCTACCTCTTAGAGACGGATAATACTTCATATCATTTCTCCAAATTTATTTTTGTGCCCTTGTCATCCTCTAGCTTGCTCTTCTTCACTCTGTATATACTGCTAGATGGAGCATCAAATAGAGTGGAGACAAATGGAAATTCAATGATATTGAAGCTAGGCATTTATGTTGCCTTGGTTCTTAAGTCCATCACCCATAAATGAATATCCAATTGAGATGTATATGAGGTTGTAACCACTTCATGTTTCTCTACCTCCTCATAAACTTGATGTTTATTTTTAACCTTGATAAGGACATTAGGTAGGGAAGGCCAAATAATGTTGGACTAATCTACTCCTCCAAATTAAGGGAGTGGATGCACTATAATCAATTGAGGCTTGGGATTCATTCCTTTGTTATAACTTATCACAATGGTTTCCTCTGTGGAGGTGGTGGATTGTATGGGAAGAGAAATTTGAGTGGATTGGATGTGAAATAATGTGGTGGCTAATGCAATCTATATTTTTCTAAACACCTTCTTCAAGGATCTAATGGTGAAGGTACCAAAACGGATGAAGGAGGTAGGTATGGTGAGTGGGATAGAAGTGGATTATGGAATGGCCATGGTGGTGGAAGAAACATTTTTTTTCTACTTTAGAGGTGATAAGAGGGAACTGAGTGAATTTGGTAGGGGCAAAGGGATTAATGGAAGTGGAAGTAGGCACTTCCACCTAGGGTGTCCTCAATATATAAGAAATAGAAACATGTCTAAAAATGGGCACAAAAGATAAAGGAATACTCATGAAAGTTTGGAGTACCTGAGGAACTTGGTGCTATAGGCTCTACTTAAAGGATATGGCCTTAGCTATTTCCAGCTCAGATTCTTCATCAGAGTCATACTCAATGTCCTTAATTATCACAACCTCTCTGTATTAGTTTTGAATGTGGTGGTGAAGCAGTTAAGCCTTGTGATGATTCAAGTATGGGACTCCCTATTGGAGTCCTAAGATTACTTGTATAAACATGAAGGGTCTTCAATTATGTAGGAGAACCTTTTTGAGTCGATGTTACTACTTCTTATGTTGCTATCCCAGTAGATGTAGCTTGAATGATATTAGAAATTCATTGTTATTATGTTTTCCCCTCTTATCAGAATCTAAATTGATGGGGTCCCTTGTTTGTGCTCCCCTACTTTTTCTGGGTTTAGACAACCCAGGTTCTTTTTTCATAGTTTTTAGATTTAATTTCAAAGGGAAGGCTTGAGATGAGGGACCCACCTAGTCCTTGGATTTCTCTTTGGACTGTACACTCTAGAAGTCAAAATGCTCCCATCCTTTGTACAAAGACTTTTTTCTATCCAATTCCATTACTTTGACTGAAGGATCATATTAGATCATTCTTAAATGATCTTTTTGAAGTCCAACAATCCTTTCTCTTTCCAACATGTTCACATCATCATTTTCATTAAGAAACAAAAAAACATATCAATAGGTAACATGGATGTAGGGAATGTTAAATCCCTATATGTGCTTCTGAATAAGCCCATGCATATCCCAATCTCTATGTGGAACCATGAGGAAAGGATAAATATTTCACTTATCACCCACTTCTTTGAAATGCTTCCTCATTGTGTAAACCATTATTCCAATTATTATATGGTGACCAAAGAGCAAATCCTTCTTTTACCTAGATAGGTACTCTTCAACACTCCACCATAGTTGGAAAGCAATTTCTTGTTCTACCAGCTTGTATAGGACATATTTTGGGAGACATTAAGGATTAAACTTGTTTCCCCAAATCATTATAAATATTAATTTCAAATAGAGGAAATAATCCCCTTTATCTTCTAGTTTTTTTATGATATTTTATCCAATCTTGGGCATGGGTGAGCCATGAATGGCTTGCCAAACTTGTGGATAGACATCTTCAACTATCTTTACCATGTTATTAGTGTAGGCATATATGTGTATAAATTGGTAATGATCATAAATTATATTCTTTATGTAGTTTGTGGCTAGGATCCACAATTCTTTGAGGTCTCTATAATAGGTTAATAACAAAATATAACAAATATGACATCATATAGAAACTTCCCAAAGGTGTGGGATGCTTGTCTTTATGAATTATTTTATCCTTCAAGTGGAAGATAATTATCTCTCCCATGGTATATGCAACATCATGGGTGACCATCATGTAAATCAATGGCACCCAATCTAAATTGACAAAATGAATATTTAGAATACTATAGAGTCAATGTGAATCCCCATTTTGAACTTCCATTCTAAACTTATCTATAGAAATAGGCCCCTTTGGCTTCTTCCCTTTCCATGTAATGGTCTGGATTGGAAGTAACCATGAAGATAATGCCTTCTCAACTGAGATCTCTATGCTAAACTGAAGTAATGTATACTTGTCTTAGTGTTCATCAGGTATGTTCAAAGCTAGGTATATTTGGAAGTTAGCTCTTGAAATTCATGCAACCACTATGTTATTGCTAAAATAATACAAGAAGACATCCCGTGATATCTTTCCAAATAATAAAAAATCCCATAGGAGTTCAATTCATGGCATCACTTCTAACTTAGCATTAGCAAAATATAACCTTTGGCATTTGAAAGCCAATAATTCTTTGAAAAAAAACTATCAATAAGTGTCATCTCATCCTCCAATGAAAAGACATCCATCAAATCCACTACATCCCATAGATATAAATAGTTGGTGTACCTATTTATGAATATGTTAGCATCAAACACTATATCTATGAACTATATAGAGTCATTGATTGATTATGGTAATGGTGGATTTGCTCCCCTGAATGTCTTGGATGAAGATGCTATTACAATATACACTTTATATTGTTTGTATTTTCCTTTTAGGTGCTATGTATGTTGTATGATCCACTCAGTTTTAGCTTAATGATTTTTTTACTTGTAGTGCTCTTTGAGATAGTAGTTAGGGCTCTTTTTCATTTTAAGATAGTAGGAGACTAAATTCAAGTTTGATTGAAATTAGTGAAGGATTCTAATGGTTGCATATCACATATATAGGATTTTGTATTGAATAGCAATTCGTGTGACATAAAATCCCAATGTTCACATTGCTTTCATAGTCCTATATAATTCAAACTTTTTTAGTTCAAGTTTGTGGGGGTCTTTAGTATATATCATTGGAAGATGCTTTAACTTTATTTTGGCTAAGTATGGCAAAGGGCTAATATTTTTCTTGTTATTAAGGTATTAAGGTTTATGCTTAAGACCGATATTTTACAAAAGACTTGAAACAAAAGCCCACTATTTGGAAATATCATTGAGAAAATTGTTTTAGGTAAAATATTCAAGGAAATTATTCCAAAGGGCTATTTTCATTAGGGAACATTCCAAAGTATCTACTTCATAGGGCAAAGTGCCCATGATAAAAGTCTTGAAGGTTATACTTCATAGAATAAAGGCCCAGGATAATGTCCTGAAAGACAAGTCATGTAGGGTAAAGGGCCCAAGATAAAAGTCCTGAAGGGTAAAGTGGTGATAATAAAAATCCCAAAGGTTCTTTGAAAAAAGGATGAAAGGCACTTTTAAATAGCTGAAGGGTAGGTTCCAAAGGGAAAAGGGCCATGCCCACTACCCTGAAGGGTAAGTTCAGAAAGGTTTGAAGGGTCTACTTTATAAAGGCAAAAGTTTAGAAGGTTACATTAAGGTGGGGAAAGGGTCATTTAAAAAATATGAAGGGAAATTCAAAAAGGGTGAAGGGAAACTCTGACAAGCCAACATGGCTGCAAAGAAAAGGCTAAAGGGTAGGTTAATCAAGTAAAGGGATCAGGGATAAAACTAATCATTTTAAAAAGTACAAATGGTAGGATCATAAGGCAAAATAATTCTATCAAGGGATTAATTTTGAAATTTTGTGGGTTCATGAGTGCATTCCACATGTCCTTGACTATTGAAAAATGAAGTCTTAAGTTTAATGTCATAGGTACCCTTGAAGGTATTACAAGGCCCTTATAACCTTCAATGGTACCCATACACATGTTTGAAAGGTATCTCCTAAAAGATACCTTCAAACTTTTGGTTCCACAATAGAGGTTCAAATAAAATACATGATCCCAAAATATAAGAAGCTAATCATTTTCCATAATTTTGCTCAAAATACCTATTTCTAATTATCATTTTGTATTGTAATAAAATACATGGTTGAATATTCACTTAATTAGCTATTTTTTTTTACATGGCTATTTCACTCTAATGCATGTTTAAAATGTATCTCCTAGGAGATACCTTCAAAGTAGGATGAAGCAAGGATTGAAGTATGCAGTATATGATATTAAAAGCTATCATGTTTTTGGATTGATAGAGACCATGTCATTAAAAAAATGTTATACATTACCTTTTTAACATGTTTAGGTTTTAACATATCTCCATGCTTATGTTCTAGTATAAATATAGCTTTATCTCCTGCATATAGGTATAAATTGGACTGATTTTATAAATAACCTCATTAACAACTCTTCTCATGTCTTTTGTAAATTTATAGGCTGAAAAATCATGCATCAATGGCTTTCCATTGTAGAGACTATATATCTCTTAAAAATAATGGTAAGGTCATTAGTGAAGGAAAAATACAAAAAATGGCAGGTTTAGATGTCAAATCTCTAGAACCCATAAATCTCACTTTCACATGCCACAATGTCAAAATACCTATTGAATGTGTAAGTGTTAATATGACTAAAGCTTTTGATCTGAATCTACCACTTCCATTTACTAAAAATTTTGTGGATAATTTGGTGGATGTAGTTGATATATTTACTATATAGAGCACAAGAATGATGCAACACATCATAGACAAGTTTTTTATAGACAATGACATGGAATAAAGACAAAATAATTTGAGTTCAGTTTTACATATACAACCATTGTAACAAGAAAACCCTTGCTTGGATTCATTTATTTGATAAATCAATGATCTTATCACATTTCAAAGCCTTATAAAAAAAATTCTTAGGAAAAGGATACATTTATTGAGTAAATGTACAACTCTTGAAAATGATGAAAAAATTGGATTTGGTTATGTTGAATTTGCACAACTAGGGGAGAATTTTGGTTTAATTCTTGTCCTAATGTTAGAAAATGAATTGGGAATTTACATAAGGAAAGTTATAAAACATTGTGAGACTTTTAGTACAAAGTTAACAAAAACATCTATCATTAGATGGCCTTCCAAAAAAATAGTGGTCACTAAAACTTGAAGAATAATCAATTTACCATACATGACACCAAAGGACAAATATATTAGAAATGTTTGGGATGTTGTGGATAATTAAGTCACTCCTTGATTGACATTCCTAGCACAAAGGCATCCAAAAAAATTAACTCGTGCCTACAAATACTTGAGCTAAAAAAGAAATCAGCCAAACACTTCACTTAGCCAAGTGGAGTCTGATGAAAGCATAGATAGTGAGATTTCAGTAATGTATGCAGATAAATGTTGCACCAAAAATGTTTTCAGTCAGTATTTTCATTTGAGATTCTAAAATCTATAAAGATGAAGTTGCTTGATTCCAACACAATAGATAGGAGCCAACATGTCTTGGATGCCCTTTTTCCAGTTTGTTTAAGAAAAATAAAAACAAAACTAGCATTGATTTTTAGGGTACAAAGATATGTTTAGAAGCTTGGCTTAAAATATATAGATTGAAGAGAAGTAACTTTTTTGGCATTCAAAATTGTCACAAAAATGGGGAATGAAATGCATTCATGTAGGGAGATTTCAACAAAAGCCACATCAAAAGACAATGACAACTAAAGATTTATTGGACCAATTGGTGGATGATTTTATAGATGTTTTTCCATGATTAAAATTCTAGGTAAATATAGATAGCTCACAATAAAATGTTTGACATCTTCCAACATGTTTCACTCAAGAATATATGAGTCACCATATCAATGCAAAACTAGTAGTTATGCAATATGAGCCAATATCCCAGCCAAAATTCAATAACATGTGGAGAACTAATTTTCATGGTGTAACCATTACCACGTCTAATGACTTCATTAGGTACAAAACATGAATCTTGTTGACTCAACATAAATGCTCTAGGTCCCTCTCTAGATATTAGGAAGATCATATCTATCAAGAATTTGTGATGCACTCAAATCAAATACTTTTTGAAAGATAAATGTATTACACGCATAAATGAATGTTAGAGAAATACCCTAAAAAATGCTTTAGTGTTATTCATAACAAGGTGGAATGTCAAAAAACATTTATGCTGAGGATAGTGATAAAAACCAAAGCAGTTATCAATAGAATATTAGAGTTGTCAATGGTAGGGATTATAACACATGGTCATGGTGTAGGTGGATATGGGCATTTTTTTACCATACATTCTTGGAGGTTCTAACTTTACTATCACCTCATTGAACAAGTGTTTCAAATGTATGGGATCAATAATGCTAGAAACTTATGGATCTTTACTATATAAACCTAGATCTTCAAAATATCCATTGTATAATGCACTTTTGTCTAACAACTTCTACCCTGAATGCAATAAATATAGAGAAAAAACACAATCAATTGGTGCCTTCAATAAAATTCTTTCTAGGATATACCTTTAACTAGAAAACTATTATGGGGACAATAAAAATAGGTATTTCCATCCATAATTATATTTAAAAAATGTTGAACTTTATATGGAACTAATGTTACATTTAAAAATTCACAATTTTTTTTGTACAAGTATGTGTTGTAATATTTATCTCTCCTTGTCTACAAAGGTGTTTTCCTTGATGTTGAGGTCAGATTTCTCCCTGTAGGACATACCCATGATGACATTGATGACGCATTTGGAAACCTGTCTGAATGTATAAAGAGGAAATATGTATGGAGTGTGGTAGAGATGATGGACACTTATAGGATGTGTGAAAATACAAGAAAATTCACACCATATTTGACTAAAGATGTAGTGAATTTCAAAGAGTATGTTAATAGTTACCAGCTAAAGGGAAGAAATGAAATAGTAGGCTTGACAAAACATTAGTACTTTCTTCTCCTCATAGAGAAAGGTCATCCCATTATGCATTGCAAAAACTCTATAAGAGATATAAATTTGTCACCTTTGAATACATTATGAGGAACAAAATAAAATGGTGACACAAATATTTGAGAGGGTAATATGACAAAAATAAATTTTAAAGACTTGAAAAATAGAGAAATGTCTCAAGATTCCATTATTGCAAAAGACTCTGATAGAAGTAGAAAAAAAAGTGAAAAATAAATTAAATATAACTTAAATAAGTATGTACAACAATTTAATGAATTTGGTTTGACCAGAAGTAGTAAGTGGAAGGATATAACATATTACTTCCAAAACATCCACAACATAATGAAAGAAGACATCTTCCCTTTCGAAGTTAAATGCGCATGAGATTTTTAGCCTAGAACTCATCACAACATATCCCTACATAGAGACCTACATAAAATGGTTCATAAGAGGAACCTTAATTTTATAGTGGCATCTATAGATACATATGTTGGTCCAAGAAGCAAAAGAATAATTTTTTTTTTTAATCTAGCTCAAGATGTGTAAATTGAAGATATGTTATTTTTTAGACTTGATGATTCTATAAGAGTGGAATACATAGTATCAGTTGCTAAATCTATAATCAATATTGAGATACTCCAAAAAAATGGGGATATATAATGAAGGGTCAATGTAGCTTGTTTCATCCCAATTCATATAGGGAAAAAGGATGCAGAAGAAGTAGAAATTTATTCAAGCTACTTGGATAAAAAAATGGAAGCCAAACCCAACTGACACATCTTTACCATCCATACTCATAGATAATATCATCTATGTTCATAAACCAAATAAAAATTAGAGAGGTCATAAACTTGTTCTCACTAATTTTTTGAAAGGCATTGTAACAGAGTATTTAAATACATCATCCTACTAGACACTAAAAAAAAATAGTGATAAAAGGATTGGGAAATTTGAAATGGTGTTTCATTAGTTTTGGAATGAGAAATATGATTTTTTTTTCAAAATTTAGTCCATTTTTTGAGAATGTATATTTATTTATTTATTTATTTATATTTATTTCTAGTGTCACTTCACATTTTACATCTTTTGAAAATACACTTCGGCATTTGAGTTATACATTTTCTACTATGACAATTCAGTGTTTCAATAACTATGCATCTATTTAATATAATTTGACTATTGTAACTTCTAATTCACATTTTTATGATTCAAAATAGTCTTTGGTTTTTTCATATTTCACATAGCTAGATTGTATTTTGTGAATCATGAAAACCTCTTTGGCTTTTTGGTTTTTCAAATTAAATGCCACATTTCTCATCCTTCAAAATGGTATTTGGCAAATGGTCTTCATAATTTACACATAGGATAAATTACACTCCAGATTTTGTGTTTTTCAAAATACACTTTGACATTCTTGTGTATGCAAAAATGTCTTCGAGGTTTATGCCTTAGAATGACTCAATTATACATCAAGATTTGTTCTGTGACATTTACATATTGATAAATGTTATTCAACTTTTCAATTTTTCAAATTACACTTCATACAAGCACCCAAGATTGTGTCATGTGGCACAATCTTAGTGACTCGACTATACAGAAGAATGACTAGTCCAAGTAAAAGTCATGAATAATGTGAGAACCTAAGATTTCAACACACATCACAATCACAATAACTCAACTATGTGGGAGATTATATTAATAATATAATAATATAACACTTATGATTAACATATGAAATGCACACAAATATGAGATAAACTTTGATAGGCATGATAACGCCACCCAAATTAGATTAAATAGATAGTTCACAATCCAATCAACTATTAACACATGGGATCCCAATCATCCTAGGTGTTTTAAATCACATATCGCTTGAGAACCTAATTGATGTATGATTTTTTTTTACTTAATAAATAAACCACCAAGTATTACTATCTATAAATACATGGTCTATTAACCAGGTTGAATGGCCTCATACTTTAGACTTATTACAAATATATAACATAGATGTGATTTATGTGTAATAAGTCCAAGTAATTCTTGATGAAGTCCAATATATTTATGATAATTTTCAACTAATGACTATTTATGATCATTTTAAATGATTTGGACTTATCACAAATACATTACACATATGTGATTTATTTGTAATAGATCTAACTTAATCTCGATATAGTCCAATTTAATCTTAATATAGTCCAATTTATTTTTGATAGTTTTCAAAAATTTAGACTATTGATAAGTCCATACTATCTAAAATAGTCATTTTCCCCTCATAGTTTCAAAAATATTATCCATAATTATATGATAGACTCTAGGGCTAGTAGCTCTATTATGCCCAAGAAAATAGTGTTAGGATTAAAACACTTCTAAACTAGATTTACTATTACCATAAACCAGATCTAAAGCTATGCAATAACATGCATCACAAAAACATTACTTAATTCACCATTATTCTGAAAGCATAAATGAGAGAACAAGATAATAACATAGATAACACATATCTAATGTGGTCACCCAATGTGGGCTACATCCAATAATGAAAATTCTCAAATAAAAATAGTAATCTAAATACCAAGATTACAATTAACTCTCATAGAGATATTAAAATCTTCTATATAAAATGTTGCACAAATAGCTTCACTTTCACCTACACCGACACAATGTTTTATCTCATCAGTTGCTAAACCACACCTTGTAATGAACACCTACACTTTGTAAAACACCTACACTTTGACTCTGATCCTCAAGTCACACCCTGCAAATAAACCATCAACCTCTAAAGGCCACACCACACCTTGTATATATAGAATATGAAGGAAAATACATGAAAGGAGGAGAAAATATGTCATTATTATCCAAGATAAGCATCATCTACTCAATACAACTCACTTCCAGTTCATCAAGCTCATCCAAAAGCTCTCCCATAAAAGAACATGCCATACTAAGGGTCTCCAACTTTTAAGGGCACATTTTCCAACAACATGTGATTGTGACCATCTCCTTGTAACAAGAAAGAAATTAAATTTTCCAAGAAACAACTAGCTCCCTCAAAACAAGGAATTCACATGGAAAATAGACAATTAATAACCAACTCCATAAAACATGGAAACATAGAAATTAGAAATATACTAGGAATATTCCCCTCACATGTGGAGCAAGGTTCCACAAAAGGTGGAGTATGGAAAATTATACTCCCTACATCGTTGGAGCTCTCTATCCCTTAAAAATAATTTTCTATGGTCATGTGATAGCCCCAAAGGGATCCACACTTAACAATCTCCCACTTGGAGACCATTTCTCCTGAACAGAATTTATCATTGCTCCATGACCACTAAGGCCAACAAAATATAAACATAGTCTCAACTTGTCCAATGTGACCACCTTGGTCATCATATCCATAAGATTCTAGTTATTATGAATCTTCTCCAGCTTTACTAAGTTCT
Organism: Torreya grandis; assembly: GCA_037957365.1. Classification (NCBI taxonomy): domain Eukaryota; kingdom Viridiplantae; phylum Streptophyta; class Pinopsida; order Cupressales; family Taxaceae; genus Torreya; species Torreya grandis. Next base: position 38,519 of record JARHVA010001718.1, read on the forward strand.
CCTCCAAAGCTATCTTGATGAAGTGATAACATAATTGAATGTGTTTCATCCTTGAGTGGAAAGCGGAGTTATTTGCCAAATGAATAGCACTCTAAATATCATTTTGTAGTCTCTCAACTTCATTCTCATGCCCCAACTCTTGAAACAACTATTTTAACTAAATCATCTTCTTGATAGCCTCCATGGTAGCAACATACTCTACCTCTATGGTTGACAAATCCATAACCTTATGTTCCTAGAAATCTAATTAATCATTGTATCTCCAACAATAAATATATATCATGTCATACTTCTCCTGCTATCAATATCCCCTACCATATCTGAGTACACATAATCATTTAAAGTGGTATCTAATCCACCATAACATAATACAAAATCAATGGTCCCACTCAAATATTGAAGAATCCATTTTATTGCCTATCAATGCTCATAACCTGGATCACTCATATACCTGCTCACAACTCCCATTGCATGGGTAATATCTAGCCTCATATAAACCATGACATACATCAAGCTATCAACTATCGATGAGTAAGGTGCCTTGGACATCTTAAGCTTTTTAGCTTCCATCTTGGGATATTACTCCTTTGATAATCTATACCAATAGATTTAGCATCTAACATGCTAAACCTTTCTAATACTTTATTCACATACTTTGATTGGGATAAGATTAGTTTTCTCTCCTTCCTATCATGAAAAATAATCATACCAAGGATTTGATTTGCAACACCCAGATCCTTCAAAGAAAAGGAGTCACTAAGCTATTTATTGAGCATATAAATATGTTGTATGTTCTTTCTTACAACTAACATGTCATCAACATACAAGCATAAAATAATAAAAGGACCATCATAAAAAAATTTAATGTACATGTAATGGTCAAAATGACACCTTTGATACTCTTATTCCAACATAAAATAATCAAATTTCTTGTACCATTACCATGGAGCTTGTTTCAGGCCATACAAGCTCTTCTTTAGTTTGCACACATAGTTCTCCTTCCCTTTGACCTCATAACCCTATGGATGCTTCATATACAACTCTTCATTCAAATTTTCATGAATAAAAGCAATTTTCACATCTAATTATTCTAAGTGCAAATCCTCAACTACAACTAAACCAAGAACAATCCTAATAGAAGTCATTTTTACAACAAGAGGGGAAATCTTATCAAAATCAAGACCTAATTTTTGTGTAAACCCTTTGACCACCATTCTATCCTTATAACTTTTTCTCCCTTCATCCTCTTCTTTTATTTTGAAGATCTGCTTATTTGGAAATGCACTCTTGCCCTTGGGTAGCCTTACCAAATCCCACATTTGGTTCTCGATGAGAGATCTATGCTCTTCATCCATGGTTTTTTCCCACTTTAACTTTGTATCTACCTACATTATTTCCTTGTAACACTCTTGTTCTCCATTGTCAGTGAGTAATAAATAATTCAAGTAAGGATAAAAATGTCCAGGTGATCTTCTTACCCTAGAAGATCTTCTTACCATAGGAGTTTGGGGTCCTTATGTAGAAGTTTCTTAAACTAAATATTTAGATACTTTGCTATCCACAATGTCATCCAATACTATGTACTCTTTTTGTTCCTAGTTCTATTCTTGAAACTAATCCTTATGCATGAATTTTTCATTAAAGACTACATCTCTAGAATGAAATATTTTCGTATCTTTAATTCTCCACAAATAGAAACCAAAATCAACCTCACCATAATAAATAAATGTGAATTTCTTTGATTTAACCTCTAACTTGGTCTTATCCTCTTTATTAATGAGAGAGAAAGCCTCACATCTAAAGATTATAAGAAAAGAATAATTAACATTCTTACCAGACCAAGCTTGTTTAGGAATGACTCCATCCAAAGGCATATAAGGTCCCCTTTTAATCAGATATACTACCATACTAACTACTTTTATCCAAAATTTTAAAGGCAACCCTACATGTAACCTCATGCTCCTAACACATTCTAATATTATTCTATTCATCCTTTCAGATACCTTATTACGATGTGGATTTCTTGGAACCATCATTTTCCTATGGATTTCATGTTTAGAACAATAATCAAAGAAAGCATTTCTACAATAGTCACCTCCATTATTTGATCTAAGACATTTCAACTTAATATATATTTCATTCTCAACCAAGGCTTTCTACTTCTTAAAAGTTTCAAATACATCAGATTTATTTTTAATACAATAAAACCAAACTTTCCTAGTTACATCATCAATAAAAGTAACATAATAATTGGAACCACCAATAGCAGATACCTGAGCTAGTCCCCATACATCTGAGTGTACCAAATCTAACTTGTGCTTTTTATTTTTGGGTCTAACCTTCAAGAAGTTAACCCACTTTTTTTTCATATACACATAATTCTCATAGAAGTCTAGACCTATATCTTTCAATCTAGGTAACTTATCTTTTAAGATCTGCATGCCCTTATAGCTCATATGATTGAGCCTATAGTGAAACATAGTTGCATCTCCATCTACAATAACTAAATCAATAGAATCAACACTACTAGTCAAATATAAAGTACCAACTTTCTTACCTCTCAAGATCACAAGATCACTTTTGGTAAATTTCTAAGAATCTATAATAAATAATACTAAACATCCCTCATTTCCCAATTACCCCACTAAAAATAATTCTTATCTCAACATAGGCATGTGTCTAACATCCTTAAGGATACATGTATTCCCATTTTGCATTTTAACCTAAACATAACCTTTCCCTACTATCTCACATGGTTCATCATCACCAAGATAAACATGTCATATATTTTCTTGAACATAATCAGTAAAATAAAGCTTATGTGGGGTGACATGAAAAGAAGCCCCTAAATCTAAAAACCAAGAATTTAAAAACCTATCCATAGAAAGAATTAAGGCATCTTGGCATGATTTACCTAATGTCACATGTACCTCATTAATTTACTTCTTGTTTGCATTCTTATCCCAAAGTGACCAACAATCCTTCTTTGAGTGTCCACTCTTCCCACAATGCTAGCATATGATCTTGATATAGATTTGGACTTAGATCTACCTTTTGACTTTCCACAATTGCATTTGATTTTATCCTTTTGCCTCCCTCTATTATCAATGGATAAAACATTACCTAAATATGACTCATCAATGTTTTTCCTTCATATCTCCTCACTAAATATCTCACCTATAACATCCTACAAATTCAAGCTTCCCTTGATAGGGACTGCATTACTCACATCCATAACTAAACTATCCCAACTATCAGGAAAAGAACATAATATTAGAAAATATATAAATTCACCATCAAAATTAATTTCAAATGAAGTGAGCATACTCACAACTTTATTAAAATCATTTAGATGATTAGTTATTGAACCATTCTCAGACATTTTCATGTTAAACAATATTTTCATAAGATAAATTTTATTAGAAGCTGAAGGTTTCTCATACAACTTTCCAAGTTTATCCATGAGATCTTTTGTGGTTTTCTCATCAAAAATATTAAATAAAATAGAAGATGCAAGGCATAACTGTATGGCTCCCAATGACTTCCTATCAAGTAATGACCAATCTACATCACTCATACTTATATGTTGTTTTACTTTCCCCTTCAAGGGGAGATGTAGCTCCTTTTGATATAGGTAATCCTCCATCTACATTTTCCACAACCAAAAATTGTTACCATCAAACTTCTCAACTCTAAATCTAATCTCTTCTCCCATAGCTCCAACTCAAGCTAATAGCCTTCTTATGATTTACCACTTCAACACAGCACATAAACCAATGGATCTAATACCAGTTGTTAAGAATAAAACACTTTTAAACCAGATTTACTATTACCATAAACTAGATCTAAAGCTATGTAATAACATGCATCATGAAAACATTCCTTAATTCACCATTATTATGAAAGCATAAATGAGAGAACAAGATAATAACACAGATATAACATGGTTCACCCAATGTGGGCTATATCCACCAATGAAAGTTCTCAAATAAAAATAGTAATCTAAATGCCAAGATTACAATGCACTCTCATAGAAATATAAAAATCTCCTGTAGAAAATGTTTCATAAATAACTACACTTTCACCTACACCTACACAATGATGTATCTCACAAGTTGCTACACTATACCTTGTAATGAACACTTGCACTTTGCAAAATACCTGCACTTTGACTCTAATTCTCAAAGCCACACCCTAAAAATAAACCATCAACTTCTAAAGGCCACACCATACCTTGTGTGTGTGTGTGTATATATATATATATATATGAATGAAAATCCATGAAAGGAGGAATAAATGCATCATTCTTATCTAAAATAAGCATCATCCACTCAAGACAACTCACATACACCTCATCAATCTTATTCAAAAGCTCTCTCATGAAGGAGCATGCCATACTAAGGGTTTACACCTTTCAAGGGCACATTTTCCAACATGTGATCACATCCATCTCTTTATAATAAGGAAGACATTACATTTTCCAAGAAAAAACTAGCTCCCTCAAAACAAAGAAGTCACATGGAAAATAGACAACTAATAACCAACTCCATAAAACATGGAAACATAGAAATTAGAAATATAATAAGAATATTTGCCTCACATCTAGAGAAAGGTTCCACAAAAGGTGGAGTATGGAAAATTATGCTTCCCACATCCTTAGAGCTCTCTAGGCCCCAAAAATAATTCCCTATGGTCATGTGATAGCCCTAAAGGCTCCACACTGAACACATAGTGGACACACTATGTGTTTAATACACACTTATTACAAAAGGTGTGGTTCAATTAGATGGAACTGTTGTCTAAATAGTTAGGGTTATAAAAGATCTAAACCTTAACATCCATGCATGCCCAACATTATCCATATCCCAAGACATCTCATTTATTGACCTACCCCCTATTTTTCCATTTGCCTTTCCTGAAACTTCACTACAAAAATAAGAGGGTACATATCGATTGATTGGTTGCATATGTTGCTCAAGACAAGATATGAGACTAGAGTGACCATAATACCTGATCCAATTTATAAAAAACATATTAAACCATACACTCCTATCCCTATGGATATAAATTTCACATTACAAGATCCATAAGAGGAGCTTGGCCATGAAGTTGAAATACCCATGGAATGAATCCTAGAAACTCACCTTAATGAATGGGGATCAACTCTCTAGTTTGAAACCTATGACTATGTCAAAGAAACATGGTTGGGTATGTATTACATCCATAAAGATGATGAAATCATAATTTTTTTTGTAAAACTAGTTGAATATAACAAAAGAATGTGGTAACTATACTTTGAAAGTTTAAGTAGTTATAATGGTGTAGGTGCTGGTATTATTTTGATCTCTCCCCAATAGGAGAGTCTTTCTATTCCTTTAGACTTCAATTCAACTGCACTAACAATGTGGTAGAATATGAAGCATTGATTTGAGGTCTTTAATTGGTAAATGAAAGATGGATGAGTCACTACAATTTTTTGGTGATAATGAACTAATTATTCAGTAGGTAAGATAAAAAAGCAAAACAAAGAACAACTTGTTGAGATCTTACAAACATAGGGTTTTGGGCTTGTTTAAAGATTTTATCACTTTAAAAATTCAAGTGATACTAGGATCATAAAACAAGGATGATTATCACATGGCCTCAATAGGTTCTAAATATAATCTACCTAAAGAGATTAATAATAACAACATTCATAATGTAAAAATGATAGTGAGACCATTTGTCCCTAAAAATGTAGCCAACTGGCAAGTTTTTGACAACGATGAGTAAATTTTAAATTTTTTTATGAGATGAGGTTGAATTATATGACAAACATTAGTCAAGGATCCAAGAATAGTATGGGGAGAAAATAATTTAGCTAAAGACTAACAAGTTGCCCATGGGTCTTGTTACTTTAGAAAGTATCTTCAACTCTGATGATCAGTTGAAGGGTGAGAAGAAAACTCTCACAATCAAGGAGGAAAACTATGAGCTAGTAGTCATCTCAGAAGGTAGGGCTTTGAAAACTGGAAAGGTATGTAACACCTTTGAAAAGTAATATTTCATTAAATTATGTCAAAAATTTGATGATAACTTCACTTGGAGTTACAAATATCTAAAGGGTTTTGACCCTATCTTATCCCAATATTTAATATAGATGGACCCAAATACTAAGAATATTAGACAAAATTAGAGGCCAATAAGCCCAAAAATAGAACCTTTAATAAGGATTGATTTGTCTAAGTTGATATAAGCTAACATCATTTTCCCTATTAATTAGTCATCTTGGGTTGCTAACTTGGTCCTTGTTAGGAAAATGAATTGTGAAATTAGTCTTTGTGTAGATTTATAGGACCTAAAGAAAGCATCCTTAAAGGATCATTATCCCCTTCCACACATGGATTAGATCCTTCAAATAGTAACTGGATCTGAGAGGTTTTCCCCTCTAGATGGTTATTTTAGATATAACCAAGTCTTAGTTCAAGAATATGACAAGTTTAAGACCACTTTCACTACCAAATGGGGAACATATACCTATAAGAAGATGCTTTTTGGTCTGATCAATGATGGTGTTACCTTCAAAAGGGCCATGGATATGGATTTCAAGAGTTTTTTCAATGAAATGATCTTGGTGTGTCTAGATGACATCATTGTTTACTCAAAATAGGTCATCGATTACCTTGATCACCTCAGGAAAGTTTTTGAAAGGTGTAGAGAGTTTGGTGTTTCCCTCAATCCAAAGAAATTTGTATTTTTAGTTGATGAAGGGAAATTGTTGGGACACATAGTCTTAAAATAAGGTTTTTATATAGACATATAGAGGGTAAGTATTATCTCTTCATTATCACTTCCAAGCCACAAAAAGGGGTTATAAAGTTTCCTAGGTAAGATCCAATTTATAAGGAGGTTTGTTCCAATTTTTTCTACCATGGCCAAACCCCTTATTGTTATGCTTATAAAGGGGGTCAATTTCAAATGGACAACAAAATGAAAAGATAACTTTGAAGCCATTAAGAAGTCTATTTCTCAAGCCCTAACTATGAGAATGACTTCATTTTCTATGCTTTTGAAAGGGAAGACAATGTATAATCTATTATGACCCAATAGAATAAGGATCAGTTAGAATAACCTATAGCCTTTTTTAATCAATATTTAAAGGATTGTGAGGAAAGGTACAATTTTGTTGAGAAGTAAATATATAGTAATAAAATCTCTCAGAATGTTCATGCACTTGCTCTCAAATAACAAGATTCATCTGATGGTTAGTCACTAGAGCATAAAAGAGTTTTTGTTGAGCTGGGAAATAAATGAGAAGAGAGTAGGTTAGATCACCAAGGTCATGGAATATGAAGTGATAATTAAATTAACTAAGCTCATAAGATGAAAAGGGTTATGTGAATAAATTTATTCTGATATTAAGCATGTTGATGTAGTATACTTTCAACAGGTAATCCAACCAACCAATGCTAATATGATCGATAACTAGATCAATGACATGACTAATTTATTACAAATTGGTGAATACCCATGTGAGATATAATAGTTTAAAAAGAGATACTTTAGGCTCTAATCTATTCCTTATGCTATTGTTTATGGGATTATTTAGGAAAGTTATTAATGGAGTTATGTTGAGGTGCATTGAGCATGATCAAATCCCCAATGTGCTCAAAGAGTTTAATGATGGCTCATCAGGTGGTCATTTATCCTTAAGGACAATTTCCATAAAAATAATGAGGGAATACTAATATTAACCTAACCTATTCAAGGATACACATAAATGGGTGAAAAATTGTGAGAAATGTGCCTATTTTTTAGGAAAGAAAAGATTATCAGCTCTCATAGGTCATTATCAATCTACCATCAAGTGTCAAATATAAATAGGTCATTATGGTGACTAATTATTTCACTAGATGGATTGTATATGTTACATTAAAGGATGCCTTAAAAGAATCTATCTAAGAATTCATGGATAATATTGTCACTAGATTCGGTGTCCCTTACACCATTACATCAGATAATGCAAAAGATTTTTTGGGCATTGAGGTGAGTGAATGGGTAGTGAAACATAATGTATTCTTGAATCCCTCATCCAATTATTAGCTGTAAGGTAATGGCCTAGCCAAATCTACAAAAAATTATCTCATAAGGATTATTAAAATAACAATGGAAGATAACTAGAGAACCTAGCACACTAAGCTAAAGTTAGCACTTTGGGCTCATAGGATCACTCCAAAAAGAGCCATTGGAAATTCTTCATTTATGTTGGTATATGGAAGGTAAGATAGATTTATAATGTTAGTAGAGTTACCATCTCTAGAACTCACTTATTAGTTGGTATTAATTAAAAATGATGCAATGACCATGTAGTTGGCATAACCCATGGAGCCAGAAGAGTTAAGGAACTAGTTAATGCAAGTTATGGAAGAAAATTAGGCTCAAGTAAAGATAAATTCTAATAATAAATCATCTGATAGGATCTTCAATGAAAGAGACATGGTTCTAAAATTAGATGCTGAAAGGGTCAAGCATATAATGTTTGATGCAATATGGAGTGGTCCATACATCATAACCCAATACAAAGGAGTCAATGCATTCCATGTATCTAGGCTTGATGGATAAGAGCTACCTATTCCCATCAATACAATATACCTCAAAGTATGCTTTTGAGGTTGTAATTATTTCCAAATATATGTATAAATTAGGATTAATTGGTTTCTCACAAATAAGTGCCTTTTTCACACTCTACAACTCATTAGGAATTTTGATTCCTTAGTTTGATTCAATTTGTTTTCACTGTTTTGTTTCTTGTTTAAGACAATTCCCAGTTCTTTTCTTCTCCAATTAGGATGTGATAAACTTCAAATGACTCCATGACCAACAAACTAGAAGGCTACTAGGAAAGAATTGATTAGTAAGCAATCACCCCACAAAAGTTACCAAAAATGTTGATATTTTATACCAAAAACATCAAAACAACTTGTGGCTTAGGGGAGACCCACAAATGTTTTTGAGAAAAACATAAGAATTACCTAAAAACCCTTTCACATGATCCAAGCAAAAACTTGAGATTTCTATGCAATTTACAATTTTGTAAAGTTGTAAAGTACACCTAAATCTTTGCTCTCCCACTTACCTAGTCCCTAGCGAGAATATGAACTCACATTATAAATTGAAAATTTGCAAAGTGAAATGTAGACTCTGATTCCCACTTTTCACCAAGACCAAGCAGAGACTAGAATTCTTTCTACATTTTTCAACTTTGTAAAGTTACAAAGTGTAATCAAGATTATTATACCTACCTCCTAAATAAATTCTACCTCCAAAAACCCTTAGTGAGAAGTGGAGAATGGGAAACATATTATAAAATTGTAAACTTTTAAATTTTCAAGGTGGCTATGTGGACCCTTTTTCTCACCTATTCATCCATCTACCACCATTGATTGGTATGCTTGGCATTAGTTATGCATTTTCGTATATAATTAGGTTTTTGCATCATTATTAATATTAAAAATCAAATAGCCCAATGGGTTTACCCTAGTAGTTGAGAGCTGGGAACTACAAAGGGAAGGTATCAAAATATATTCTTGAGGCTAACCATATTGGTAGGACTCATTCCCCATTAGATATATGATAGGTCAACTACTTTAATGGTAGAGGTGGTCTTCTAATGTAGTTATAATCTGATCTAGTGTTTAATGTGATGTTGGTTGGGGTCAGGCATGAAACCTATGTTCAATGTGATGAGGCATGTTTTAGGGCTACAACATAGAAGGTATCCATAACCACTTTTACCAATGAGATGTGGGTGGGTTTTTAAAGTGTCTTGGATATTCCAAGCACTACCTAGGTTTAAATCTTAATTTGGTATCAGAGGCTAGATGTAGAAAATTAGTAAGTAATCTTGAACCAATTGTGGTTGATCACTAGTATTTTGGGCCAATTGTGGCTGATCATTGGTATTCTTAGGCCAGTTGTGGCTGATCATTAGCAATCTTGGGCTAGGTTGTGGCCATTGATAGTATTCTTGGGCTAGTTTTGTCCACTCATTAGTATTCTCTTGGGGATCTTAGCCCCCGACTGTCTCCCAAACTAGTTGGAGCTCTAATCAAAATCCATTGGGATGAAGACCCTTCAACCTTGAGTATTGATCCAAAAAAATATTGCAAACCAAATCCAAAACTCCTCCAAGTGATATTATGAACAATAACTCAAAACAAAGAAATGCAATGTCATGAACCATACCCCCATTGTTGAGCAACATAAATACAAGATCTATCAATTACCAAGCCTTATGTACACATACATGGTATTCTTTTAGGTCACCTACATTTTATTCTAGTCCATGCCATTTTTATTTCCTATAAGTTTATAGTTTCTTTCCATAATTAGGGTTTTATATTAAATTGTCAAAATCATCATTGAGACCTTATATTACTCGTAATTTCTTATTTTGCATGCATGTGTTAAAAGTATTATTGTGACTTATCTAAGATTATTATAATTTATTTATATTTTATCCAAAATATAGGGTTTTCATCAAGTTTGTTAAACTCAAAAATATTCCTAACCTCAAACTTCCACTAGAGAATTTAACTCAAGAAACACAAAATCCCCACATAATTAGAAGGAAGATATCCCCTTTGGTTTCACACCCTAAATTCCCATCAGAGATCCAACTTACAATTGCAAACCATACTTCAACAAAGATTCAATCAAAATTTACAAATGCAACTACAAATTAAAACCCAATCGGATTATTTGGTAAAAATTTATAGTTGTTATTTCACACTATATTCTTGTTGGGGCTAAACCCTGTAGAAGTATAACAAAACGTTGCCAATTTAAAAGTAGGAAAATAACTTGTGATTGTAAGTCCAACACTGACTAGATTTGTAGTTGGTTTCCCTAACATATTTTCTCGATACATATATCTACAAAAGAGATTAAGTTCAATTCAAAGGGACCTGGTGTCCCTTCCATCTTGGATTCAAACATCAATGAGATAACTAACATAGACCTAGTAGACTCTTAGACTAGATTCAATGCAAAATTGAAGAATGATTGGATTCAAAGCATTTAGGACTATGGTTTACCTCAAGCTATAGACATTTCACTCTTAGTGCAAAGCCTTGAGCTTGTGCTCACTATGGCTAAGCATTATGATGTAGAAAAGAGAGTAGTAAATGATAAATGATAAAAGCTTATGAGACTTGATCCATATTTCATTGATATTGTGTTCTTGATCCTAGAATTTAATATCTACATAGACATTAATCCTGATTACTCCAAGAAGTTATACTAAGATAATACCTTAGCCTATTTATGGGTTATAAACAAATAATGGCTAAAAACACCTAAGTATTTAGCCACAAGAATGCCTAAAATCCTAGCTAGGATATACTTCAAAGATGAGGTAGGAGATATCAATATACTCTTACATAGAGTTACAAGGAGCCCTAATGCAAATAAATACCAAGATTGGATATACCAATATATCTAGGTAATCCAATAGAACAAATAATACATTCATTGGGCTAAATTGATCAGTGATTTTATTCATAAATAGTTGATGAAGGTTAAAACCATTGGAAAATTATACATGACCTCCTACCTCATCTATGTTTTATCAAGAGGGAGGGAATTCATGGGATTAAAAATAGTCCCAAATCAGGTTAATAAGGCTAATAAATACTATCTTGACCTCATTTTTTACGGGAGTAAATAACAATTTAGGAGAGTTAATGATGCCTTCATCTACTGCATCATAACCATGTTTGAATAGGATCTAGGGAGGACAAGGTTTTTTGATGTTATAATGATAGAAACAACAAATTGGGGATCATACTTTATTTACTTCCTTACATATTCAAACATCAGAGTTGGTGGTTTTAGCGGGTGTCATTACACCTTTCTTAGATACGTAAGTGATAAATGAGCCTTAATGGAACTTGTGAGACAACTAATGGAAATCCACAAGTTATTATCAAGTAGTCATAAGACATGCATACAATTACCTATTAGTATAGGGAGATACACCTATCCTTCCTTATCAAAGGCCAAATGTGTGGATGTAGATATGTCCCAGATGATCTTGAGAGATATCAATGCTAGGCCCTTTTATGATGTGACTAGTTATGTTACTAGTTTGTTGGGTTCCTCATATTCCCACATTACATTTTATAAAGATTATTGGGAGGATATGAAAGATGAGGAAGAAGTTAAGCTGAGGGATTATTCTAGAATTACCCTTTAACAAATTAAGAATTATGATATGGCACCAGTTTTGAAAGATTTGAAAGATGAAGAATAGTGTATTATGATAATCAAATCTACCTCCAACTTTTTCCTCAAGTCAAGTGGTCTACACCTGAACCCCTATCCTTGTTAGATAAAACCACCCCAATTATAAATATGACTTTGAACTAGTTAAGAAGAAAGGGGGTTAAAATAACCAAATATTACATGAATATCATAGAAATACTTAGAAATATAAAGGATAATGGTGTGGAAGCAGAAGTAGTAGAAGGTTTTAGAAGTAAGACTCAAATAGATCAGGCTATGGGGAAAATTATCTCACACAAAGGGAAATAAAAGTAGAAGTTGAGAATGGATTCTTCTAGTACCCAAGTGCCAACAACTAAGCCAATAGATCAAGCACTACCAGTTTCAATAATGGGCATAAATACAATTATCCTCTTGTTTATACCAACCCACTAGTGCAAGTAATTAGTCCTTCATCTAACCAACTAGTGTAAGTTATTCCCTTGGTAGTAACTCAATAAACACAGTTGGTTTTTCCAACTCCACCTTCACCTCCCTCTTCTGAAATCACTTCCACCTCATCCCTTATATCTAATACCACCCATTTAATCACCAATACTAACCAACAGTACATGACTATTGATTCAATCATTTTGAGTGGAGTCCCATTACCCACCATAATCACTGGTTCAATAATTACCCCATCTTCATCTTCTATCACACTACCCATTACTTCCAATCTAGGATTTCCCACTACATTATTAGATTCTTTTATTGTCTTGGACACCACCCTTACACAAGTTCCCTTGTTTCAAACACACATGCCTAACTCTCTACCTGTGTCACTTCTATATTCCACACCCATGGTAAGCACATCCACCAACCCATCCAAGTATAATTTCCTTCTTACACTCTCATATTAACCTAAACACCTACCAAGGAGGTGGAAAAATAGATTCCCACCAACAAAACTATGGCTATTCAACCCACCAATAGGGAAGATACAACCAAATCATCAGTCGATGAGTCAATAACAATGTCAGTGGTAGATATAACACTTGTTATGGTAATTACCATTGTAGCATCTTTAGTTATAAACTCATATGTAATAGTGTCCATTAAAACAACATAGGATTTATTGGTATCCACTCCAAGTTGGTTGGCACAATCAATGTCCAAAAAGAGGAAACACATGAAATCTCCTAGTACCCTATATTTTAGTCTATTAGAAGCATCCAAATGACCAAAGAGAGGTCCTAAGACCATTTATTGGGTATTTTATGATGTAAGAGGGGAAAAGTATGTGGAGATAGTAGTCCCCCCACTTAAAAAATAGAAATAAGATTTAATGGTGGTAAATTATCAGCTATCCAAAGTACATCTTGGTTGTCCAACAAGAGAGGGATTGAAATATGATGTTCATACAAACATAAGTTCTCTGTTAAAAAAAATGGATATTGACAAGGTCACTAAGGATGAGCTAAAGAATAAGGTTGAGCAGTTGATGACTACATTAAAGAAGGTTATAGACCCAAAAAATCAACTTGAATTAACTCATCGAACTCAATCTCTCTCTCAATTCCCTGATAAATAAACATTTGATGCAATGCCATAGATTGGTACAATGGGTAGAGATACAAAAGATTGGGATGAAGAATTAATCACCAAAGGAAATAGAGTGATAGGGATGGCCATGGAATACTAAGATACATTGAAGGATGACCTTGCATCTCTAAAGATAGAGATAAGTAAACATAAATAAGAGGTTGAAAGGATGAACCTATACTTTCCCAAATTGTAGGCCATTGACTAGATACATAGTGACACCCTCATGTTTGAAAAGACAATAAAAATATTTTAGAGAATGCTAAATAGAGATGGAAGCCAAATTTATAATCATAATACTTAGTGAAAATATTGAGAAGGCCAAGAGCACAAGTGACAAGGCCACAAATGTGATTTATGATATTGCAGGTTTGATTTATAAATTATCATGTGAGGCAATAGATAACCAAGATAAACATTTTCATATTTAGGAGGTTAAAGATAAATTCAAAGAGGTAATAAAAAAGGAGTCAACACATGATAAAACTTTAAATTTTGATTTCATCCACCAAATCATCAAGTATCATAATACACATGATCATATGGGAAAAGATATGCAAGTGTATAAAGCTTCTTTTAGAGAGTTATCTGAGGTAAATTTAGAATGTGACATTAGTTATTTTTACATAGTTGGTCCTGATAAAGAGCACCTACAAGAGATATTCAACATCTTCAATTCTTATATCAATAATATAAAAGAAAAAAAGGATAATGAATCTTCAAAAGTCACTATTGTGGATTGATTATTTAATTAATTAAGAAATTACATTTTGTAAATTTCAAATTTTATAAGATACATTGTAAAGTTACAAGTTTCAAATTATAACTATCATTATTGATATCTCTTAACTTTAAGTTGAAAAAGAGCTAATCATACTTTTCAATTATTTTTTTATTAAGCTTTAGTTGAAAAAGTGTAAATTGTATTTTGCACTTTTCTTTTTTTGATAAGTTGAATGGCTTTAGTTGTAAAATATCAAATTGTAAATTACACATCCCTTTTTATCAAGTTGAATGAGTTAAAATTTGTAAAAGTATCAAATACAAATTTCAAGTTAGGTTTTGCAAGTTTGATTTTTTTTAAATATCCAAATATTAAAAAGCATTCAATTTTTAACCAAGTCATGAAACTCATTTTAGCATCCAATTTCTTGGGAGATATTTCTTCAACAAAACTCAATGAAAGATGGTTCAACTAAATTACTCCAATATATTTTTCTACTCTTTCACACTTGATGAAGTGCCCAGCCATTGTAACGTCCTCTTCTTCCTTATACTCTACCAAAGATGTCTTTTCAAGTTGGGAATGATGAAATTTGTATCAATATTCCCTTATTTATTATTAAAAGTGTAAGGATTTTTTGTCTTCTTCTCTCTCAAGGGAGTGATTTGTTGTATAAATGGGTTTCCTTCATAGCCCAGGGATCATTTTGCTGATAGACAATTTTTTTTTCTTTTGAAAAATTTGTCTACATGTTGTAACCTAGAGAATAAGTAATACTAAATTTTGGCCTTCCTTATTTGCTGTTATCTTTGTGTATGTATGGATTTTATTACGTTTGTGAATTATATAAATCTCTTTTTTAGTCATATAAGATCATCTGTGGTTTTTATTTTACCCTTTTGAAATTTTGTTGATGAAAAATTGAGAACTTTGTTTCTTGTTTGATAAAATACCCAATATTACCTTTGATTTCATACTCATGTAAGATTGTGCTTAAAGAGATTTCGATATATTATTTTTTAAATGTATTCAAGCAAAGAAAACATTAATTTACACTATAACCCTTTGGTGTATCACCATTTTCTAGTTTTAAAAATCCTTCTAAACTCTTTTCCTCACAAGTTAAAACCCTAGTTAGGAGTAAGATCACTAATAAAACTATAGTTTGAAGTAAACTAGTCATATATTAGTTGCACTAAGATTAGTGAAAGGAAATCAGCCTTCTCTAGAGTTTCACCTCAATTTTCCAAGGTCCCACATCTTGAAGGTGATCCCATTATGTCTTTAGATTTACCACTTACTAAAACTCTTACAACATGAAGCAGGTGCAAAATATAATTGATTACATGTATTTTGTGTATGGTTTCAAAAGAATATATTCAAAATTAAAAAAAATTACCCAAGATCACATAATATGAACAAATATAGAACACATGAGATATCCCAAACCTTTGAAAAAACTTTTAAAATTTACCTCACAGACTACTCAAAATACTTAGGTAACAAAATGCCATTGACACTTCTTGGAAATAAACCCATTTTTATTTTCCATTTTATGACCAATGGGTATTCACAAGATCAAAAATGGATTGGAACAAACAAAAAATAAATGATAAACAAGGACAAACCCATGAAAAAAATCAAGAGAATAGTAACCTAAACTAAACAACAAAAGCAAGAAACAAAAATAAAAAGAGAAAAAGGAAACCATATATAGGATCCCACTAGGGAAACTCATGTCTGTAATAAATGTTTATGAAAAATCCCATTGAAAATAAATGGGACATCCTCAATATTTATACACTTGAGCTTGAATTCATTATCACCCAAGATTTCAAAAATGTGGAAGGAATCTAACTAGAGAGGATAAAACTTAACATGTTGTCCCTTTTTCTTGTGAGCTTTGTCCA